>CABHPQ010170715.1:16652-45208 GCA_902168405.1 Peromyscus aztecus | reverse complement strand
TTTTTTTTGGCCAATAGACTAGTTGTTTGCTGTTTGACAGTCTTCACAACTGAAGTTGATTGACACTGTTTCCATACTAAACACTAATATCCCGAGAACAGATGCAGAGCAGATAAATATATGGGTCTGGTAACAGAGTTGAAACAAATGTGGAATTAAAGGACATCAAAACAAAGCCAGTAATCATCTCTGGGACTAGGATAACTCTACATATGCCAATTACGCATCCCAAGATGCACCAGAACTGTTAACTATCATGAGCCAATTCAGAAGGCACCAATTCTGGATGCATTCCAACCTAATTGGATATTTTTGTTTCTTCAAGAGATAATTACAAAGTGCTTATCATGTTTTATATACACATAGAGACCACATTCATCTGAAAATAGAGTAATAAGAATCTTGGGACTCACTGAACTTGAAGAACACATTTCTCTATAAAAATGAGGTATGAGACTTCCACCAGGAAGTACCTTACCTGCCAACACACACGGGTCTTTTCTACACCACATACAATCTATCTACCCTATCAGAACTCCCACATCCTTCTCCAAGGTCTAGCTTGGAACATCTCCCTGACCATCTCTGTACACTCACCCTCCCCAACCTGCTAGATCTAGCCTTGATTCCATATCCAGTACCCTGGAATATTCTGGCCACATCTTGTCTGCAATGTCACCAATGTCTAGACTTCTGAGAGGATCTTCCCTACCTACCCCAAACCCACAATTCCCTCCCATGCTACATCCAATCTTTAGGCCTAGTCAGATCTACTCCACACTATAGGCATATATCAGGAGACACATCCTGTACACCAGTCCAGTCTATCCTGTCCATCTGACTTCATTCCACCCAAGCTATTTCCCACCTCTAGGTCCTACCCACCTACACAGCCTCTCTTCTGCTATGTCCCTATCAAACTTAAGACTAACAAGAGAAGTCCACGTAGCCAGATCTTATACCAAACATACAAACAACATGAAAGATCAAGTCAACATCTTTTCTCCAAAACTACTGATCCTATGGAAATGCTTGCCAATGAGAATTATCTAGATGAACCCCGGGACACAGGATTTAAAAGAACAATCATAAACTTCATCAAAGAATTCAAGAAGTTTAAAGCAGACACAGTGAAACAGCTCAATGAAATTAAGATGAGAGTACTTAAGGAAAATAAATGCTTGAGTGATGCCCAAGAAAATACAAACATAAGGCTGATGTAAATGACAAAAACAATCCAGAACTTGAGAATAAAATTCAGTAAGGAGACAGAAACACTGAAGAGGAGTTAAGCTGAAATGGTGGAATTGAAAACCCAATAGTTCAAATAGAAAACTCAAAGGAAACCTTACAAGAATAAATCAAGCAGAAGATGGAATATCAGGACTTGAAGATAAAGTAGAAGATCTAGACCAAATAAGAAAGGAATATGAAAAAATAAAACAAAGGAAAGGAAGATATAAAAAAAACCCACATGAGACATCATGAAAAGCCCTCCAAATTATAGGCACAAATGAGGGAAAAGATTACCAAGCCAATGGCATAGAACAGATCTTCAGCAAGAAAACTTCACCAAACTAAGAAAAGACACACCAATGTAGATACAAGAAGCACACAGAACACCAAGTAGACAAGACAGGAAAATCTCCACTGCATATCATAGTTAAAGCACTACATATAACAAAGAAAGTGTATTGAAAATGTTAAGAGAAAAAAAAAAACGTAAATCAGTTGTAAAGGAAAGCCCATCAAAATAGCAGCTGATTTCTCAACAGGAACTTTGAAAGTCAGAAGAACTGGAGCTATGCATTTCAAGTCCTAAAAGTCTATGAGATCCAGCCCAGGTTAATTTATGCAGTAAAACTATTCACCATAATTGAAGGAGAAAGAAAAATCTTCCCGGAATATAAACAGCCTTAAAAATTACATCAAACCAAACCTAAAGAAAATACAGCAAGCAAATTTCTAGCTGAAAAGGGGAGTGAGCATAGGAGAGACTGTTGAAAGAAAAATCAAGCTATAATTTCTGAAACACCAAGTATCACTGAGATCACAAACAACACCTCCAAAAATTAACAAAACCATGACCACAATTAACACACACATTTCAATAACTTTAAATGTCGATGGCCTCAATTCTTCGATCAAAAAAGACTGGCTGACTGAATGGATCAAATAGCAAGTTGTCTACTAGAAAAACATCTCGGCTTTACAGATAAGCATTGCCTTAGAATGAAAAGATGGAAAAAGTATTCAAAATAAATAGGACCAGGAAGCAACAGGTACCACTATTCTAATATCAGACCAAATAGACTTCAAACTAAAACTAATCAGAAGAGATAAAGAGAGGCATTTCATTCTAATCAGGGGAAGAATTAACCAAGAAGATATTACTATCCTAAACATATATGCACCCAACTCTGGGGTACCCAATTTCATAGAAAAAAACATGTATTACAGGATTTAAAGACATGGATTAACATCAATTTGTCAATAGTAGGTGATCTCAATACTTCACTTTCTCCAACAGACAGGTCATCTGGACAAAAATTAAAGAAACATTAGAATTCATTGACATTATATATCATTGGACTTAATAGACATCTACAGAATATACAACCTAAACACTGAAGAGCACACATTCTACTCAGCAGCACAGGCAAGCTTTTCTAAAACAGACCACATTCTGGGACACAAAACAAATCTTCTTGAATTCAAAAAGATTGAAATCACTCCTTGTACCCTATCATATACAATGCAATCAAACTTTAAAATAATTTCAAATAAATCTCTAGTGAATACACAACCTGATAGAGACTAAACAGCTCATTACTGAATGATGAATGAGTCAAAGAAGAAATCAAAATAGAAACAAACAAAAAAATCCTGGAACCAAATGAAAATGACAATATAGCACAACAAAACCTATGGGACACATGGAAAGCGGTCTTATGAAGTAAAGTTTAAAAATCAAAAAGAGCACAAATAAATGGCTTAATGATGCAATTCAAAAAATTGGAAAACCAAGAACAAACCAAATCCAAACCTGGTTGATGACAAGAAATGATAAAATTGGAGCAAAAAAAAAAATCAATGAAATAGAAACAAAGGAAATAACACAAAGAATCAACAAATCTAAGAGAAGATGAACAAGATTGATAGACCTTTGCCCAGCTAACCAACAGAAAGAAAGAAAGAAAGAAAGAAAGAAAGAAAGAAAGAAAGAAAGAGAGAGAGAGAGAGAGAGAGAGAGAGAGAGAAAGAAAGAAAGAAAGAAAGAAAGAAAGAAAGAAAGAAAGAAAGAAAGAAAGAAAGAAAGAAAGAAAGAAAGAAAGAAAGAAAGAACGGACCCAAATTAACAAAATCCAAAATGAACAAGAAAACGATGTAACAGATACCAAAGAAATTAGGAATATTATAAGGGAATACTTAAAAAACCTGTACTCTATAAAGCTGAAAAGGTTAACAAAAAAGGGGGGGATGAGTTTTGGATTCAGCTAAACTACCCACAAAGCTAAACCAAGAAGTCAACAACCTAAGCAGAATCATACCAAATGAGGAGATTGAAATAGTAATAAAAAGCCTTCCTGCTTAAAAAAAAAAAAGGACTAGATGACTTCACAGTAGAAATCTAACAGACATTTAAAGAAGATCTACAGTCAATACTTCTTAAACTATTCAAAAAAATATAAACAGAAGGAGCATCCCCAAACTCCTTCTACTAAAACCAGACAAAGACACAAAAACAAGAAATAAAACTACAGGCCAACATCCATGATGAACATAGACTCAAAAGTACTCAATAAAATACTAGCAAACAAAATACAGACATTCGTCACAACAGTTATGCACCACATGACCAAGTTGCTTTATCCCTGCAATTCAGGCATAGTTCGATGTACACAAGTCAAAAAATGTAATAAACCGTATAAATGGACTTAAAGATAAAAATCATATGATCTTCTAAATAGACACATAAAAATCCTTTGACAAAACTGAATGTCTTCATGATAAAAGTCTTAAAAAGTATAGGACTAGAGGGAACATATTTCAACATATTATAAACTAGATAAAGAAGTCCACTGTCAACACCATTCTAAATGGAAAAATGATTAAAGCACTCTCCCTGAGGTCAGGAAGTAGACAGAGATGGCCACTATTCCCACTTTCCCCCCAACAATATTGTGCTTGGGTCCTCGCTGGAGCATTAAGACAAGAGAAGGAAATTAAAGGGGTACAAATAAGGAAAAAAGTTAAGCTCTCACTATTTGTAGAAGACATGAGAGATCCCAAAAAATTCTACCAAAATTTTTCTATGAATGATAAACAAATTCAGCAATGTGACAGGATACAGATTCAACTTGCACAAATCAATAGCTTTTCTATACACCAATAACAAACATATAGAGGAGATAATGTACACACTCCCATCATAATAGCCTCAAAGAAAATAAAATATCTAGGAATCAGTCTAACCAAGGAAGTGAAACCTCTATAATAAAAATGTTAAATTTCAGAAGAAAGATTTAGAGAAATACACTAGAAAATGGAAAGACATCCCATGCTCATGAATTGGTAGAATTAACATTGTGAAAATGAACATTTTACCAAAATCTATTTACAAATTCAGTGCAATACCAATCAAAACCCCTATCTCATTCTTCACATAAATAGATAATTGTATCCTAAAATTCATATGAAATCACAAAGACCCTGTACATCCAAACAGTCCTAAAGAAAAAGAACAGGAGATACTATAATTACAGAACCATAGTAATAAAAATAATATGGCACTGGCACAAAATGAGACATGGAGATCAATGTTTAACTCCAGCCACTTAATTTTTCAAAACATAAACTGGAGAAAAGAAAGTATCTTCAACAAATGGTGCTGGGAAAACTGGATCTCCACATGAAGAATGAAATTAGACTCATATCCATCACTTTGCACAAAAACTAACTCCAAAGGGTTCAAAGACCTAAATGCAAAACTGAAACACTAAAACTGCTAGAAGGAAACACAGGCCATGCGCTACATGATGTAAGTGTAGGAAAGGACTTTCTGAATAGGACTCCATTTGCCCAGGAATTAAGGCCAACAATGGACAAATGGGACTTCACGAAACTAAGAAGCTTTTGCACAGCCAACAAAAACAGTCAGCTTGTCTGGGTAGTGGTGGTGCATAGCTTTAATTCCAGCAGAAGCAGGCAGCTCTCTGAGTTCGAGGCCAGCCTGGTCTACAGAGTGAGTTACAGGGCAGCCAAGGCTATGCAAAGAAACTCTATCTCAAAAAAAAAAAAAAAAGGAAGGAAGGAAGGAAGGAAGAGTCAACCAAGTGAAGAGGAAGTCCACAGAATGGGAAATCGTCTCTGTCAGCTATATATCTAACACAGGATTGATATTCAGATTTTATAAAGATCTCAGAAAACAAAGAATCAAAGCAAACAAACAAACAAACAAAAAATGACTCATTCAAAAAATGGGCCTGGAACCTGAATAGAAAGTTCTCAAAAGAAGAAAGGAAATGGCTAAGAAATATCTCAAAAAATACTCATCAGTCCTAGCAGTTAGGGACATGCAAATCAAAACAGGTTTTCAGGACATGAGGGTAGGAAAGGCAGGGCTGTCATTTATTGACTTTCTCATTAGATTCCCTTGTATGCTCTATGTGACTGATTATGTGGGTGTGTGCATTATCATGTTTTACTTAATGCTCCGAAAATAGTGACTTCACAAGATTTCTACAAAAAGTCCCCATGGACAAATGATAATCTTAATAGTTCAGATATAAAATAAAAGCAAGGCCCTGGTGGATCAGTACCAGTCCTGGCATGAGCTTTTCAAAAACTGCATCTCAAAGACAAGCAGTGACAATATAAGCAGATTCGACAAGGGCTTGGCCAAAAGTCTTTGTAATTATCAAGAGAACCTTCCAGCAAGAGGTTTTATCTCCACTATCACTAACAATGACCCGCTTACACAGATGCTGTGGGCAAAGTATTAGGTAATCATAGCTATGCTCTTATGTTTGACTGGGGAGGGATTCCGTTTCAAGAAACTTAATCCCTGGTACTTAAGACAGATTATCTCCCTTGCAACAAGAAGTCTGGAGGTAGGCAGGCCCTGGAAACAATGCCTACAGGATTCATCAAGAACTCAAACCTCTTCCGTCTTCTAACTCGCCTTTTTACCAGGTAGCTTTGTCCCCAACATTGTGAGACAGCTGCTCTTGTGTCACAGATCAGCATCTATTAATAGACATCTCAGCTGCATCGCCGACAGGAAGGAGGGTAAAGGAGGAAGGCTGGGATGACGAATAAGATGCAATTATCTGCTCCAAGCAGCTTTCTTTTTCAGTGACTGTCCTCATTTATTTGACAATTTTTATCTTCCATCTCATGGGAATTAAAAGCCCATGTCTCCCAGAGGGTATATGCTCCAGGCTACACATGAAGAGCCCTGGATTGCCTTCTCTTTTAAAAGTCATTTAAAACATCCCAGTCATGCCTTGCTGTGAAGATTACTAGCCACCATTCTCATCATGTCACTTTGTCATTGTTAATAAGATACTATTAGTTTTATAATTCTTAATGTACCATAAAAACTGTACACCAACTCTTGTGCTAGGCCCCAAAAAAATGTACTGGCAATGCGAGAATGTTAACATTTGTATATCAACCTTCAGTGACATGCTATTTGGTTGACACATAGCATATTTTAATGTCTTCGAACAAGGAATGGGTATATGCTTTCTTCATGACAAAAGGTTGTCACCCTTTTGACATCTCTTAGGGTGTCATTTTCTTTATGCTGATGACTCCACAGTAATACTAGGAGCTTCTGGATAGCACAGCTACTAACAGGAGTTCCAAGGTGATTTCTGGGCATTTTTCTTTCTATAGAAGAGAGAAAAATGAAATTTAATTGCTGGAAAAATAGCCTAATGTGGCCATGTATAAGTATAAGTGTGAAATACAAGTTGTTATTTATACATCTACATACACATAGTGAGCACAAATCTAGGCCTGCATTCCCAAGTATACAAGAAATAGAGTATTTGTTGACTCCTCAAGCAATTTTATTTCCATTGGCTCCTGAGCCATTAAGACACATTGACCTCAGTCTTTATGAGCTTCTGCCTGGTAAGTGGTAGAAGTTGTGAATGGTTTCAGAATTATACGCAGTGGCAAGGCCTGGAGAATCACAGGGAAACTCCTTCTTTGGTCGTGTGTTCACACATTGCTGTGGAGGATGTCCCCATGCCAGCATGAAAGCCGTCTACTTTTCCCCAGTCATGTTTGCAATGACGGGAAATTTTCAAGCTTGCTCATCAGCCTAGAATCTGCCCCATAGCTTCTCTTTGGAGTCTTGCTGGCTCGCAGCACCATCTTGTCTGTTCACCACTTATCTAAACCCATACAAATCATTTTTCTTGCATAGAGACAGGAAAATTCCATGCCTTCTCTGGTTTCTGGCCAGACATTTTTTATCTATGTTCCATATCTTCTATCTTCTAGCCTGCTCTGGGATTAAACTTCTAGAAACTAAAATAACAAAGGCTGAGTGACATCAGCAAGATGACTGACCAGTGGTTCCTGGAGTGTTTTTCTGCGCACACATTAAGGGGAGGGGGAAGAGAGAGAGGAAAATCATATTTCACAGGAAAGTTTGAAACAGAGTATGCGTGGGAATGTGGCAGAAACGGTACAGGGTGTGGAAATACAGGGGCCTTACACAAAAGGAGCTAATCATAATGCATCTCTGTTCTGTCCCTTGATGTCAACCTTTGTAAGAGGCCAGTCTCCCAGATACCCAGCCATTTGCTGGTGGAAAACCCTGATGCACTCACAGGCTTTAGTCCCAGTGTGAAGTCCCAGTGTGAGTTATTACAATATTGCACCACCCTGGAGAAGCAGGCTGCCCACATTACACCCCAAGTTGAGACCATCCCACTTAGGGTCCTATAAAGTAATTGGGCAACTTCCTGGCAGCTCAACTGACCCAATATGTGAGGCATCCAGGAAGCTTCACCCTCCCTCCCAGCCCTGGAAAGTACCTGAGTAAATCACCTTGCATGACTGACCTACAGAGGCCCCCAGAAAATGGTTAGATGGCCTCAATCACCTTAGTGCTCAAGACACCCAAGCACCCATGTTCACTATCCTTGGCCTCAAGAAGCAGCAAGGTGGCCTGGAGCATGCACTCCTCACCCCCTGAACATAGCTGGGTAGCCTGCCCTGAGCAGCTCAGTCCAGAGAAACACAAGGAAGCAGTTGAAGTAAGCAGCTCCACCCACCACCCCAAGGCTTAGACAGGGAAGTGCTTAGACAGCCTGTTCTCAGAAACTCCACCCACTAGCCCTCAGCCCTAGGGAGATCACCCCGAGCAGGTCAGCCCCTCCCACCTGAGAACACCCCCAAAATCAACTGTGCAAAATGAAGACACTGGAAGGTACTTCACCTTGGTTCACTGCTGTGGCCTGACCCTAGGGCAATTCTCAGGTACTGACAGACAGACACCAGGCAGGCTGTACCATATATACCTGGTGGGCTCATGAGGGACCTCATCTTCACACAACCCACAGAGAGGGTTAGTCACCCCACACCTGTAACCAGATCCACCACACCCAGAGCTAACACATTTTTAGTTAGATTAACACAGATAAAAAGAGAGAAGACCTAAATAAACAAAATCAGAGATGAAAAAGCATACAGTCCACTGATGTCACAGAAGAAAAAGATTATTAAGGGACTGTTAGGGGTGCTGTGGGAATCTTTCTGGAATAAGTATCCGACACCAATGAGAGTGGAAGAGAGGAGATGTCACCGATGGACTGAAGCCAGGATCGCTCCTGAAAGGTTCTAATCATGGGTCCAGTTCGTATTCTCATTTTATATTGTAAAACCACAAGGTGGGGTAGGGAAGCAAGCAAGACTTTACAGAAGTGTATGTTTTAATTAGCAGGTTCTTAAGGGCAATGACACATTGTTTCAGCTATTTCTCCAGGTCATTGAGGTGAAGTCACACTTGTCATCTAGGCAGTGCAAGCGGTGTTTCAAATTAATCAATAAATCAGTGTCTAATACTTGGTCTTTTCCACCTCTACTTCAGGAAAAACTAAACACCCTCACCAAGGTGGAAAACTTAAGTGAAACGAATACATTTCTGGATACACCTGACCTACCAAAATAGGACCGTGAGGATATAGAAAAGCTAACGCGCCTAATAACAAGTAATGATGTAGAACTTGTATTAAAAAGTCCCCAGCAGAGAAATGCCCCGTGCTGGGTGACTTCAGAACTGAAATTTACCAAACATTTTTGTAAAAAGGACTTGTGCCAGTTCATTTCAAACTGTTCAGCAGTCTCTGTGATAGTTTTACTTTTCACCTTGGTTGGATCAATAAGATCTAGGAGACTAGAAAAGCATGTGCTGGAGTGTCTGTGAGGTGTTTCCAGAGTCAACTAGATCCTGAGAACGATGACCTACTCAGCAGAGTAATCCACTGATGAAGTCATCATGACATGATGGTGTCATTGAAAGGTGGGGCCTCTGGAGGAAGTAGGATACATGGGCATATAGTTTGCCCTGGTCCTTTCTTGTATTCTCATTTTCTACATTTACTGATCATCGAGATGTGCACTGTTCGACTTCACACCTTCCCAGCCACAATAGACAAACCCTCGGAAACTAGGAGCCGAAATAACTTCTCCTTTAAGTTGTTTCTCTTGAGTGTTTGGTCACATTTACTCAAAAATCTGATTAACACAGTGTTGAAAGGGAAGGAACCTTTCCAGTCTCATTCTGTAAACCCAGATCACCCCAATTCTAAAACTATACAAGAACACAATAAAGGATATATAGACCAATATCCCTGATGAGCATATATGTAAAAGTTCTCCACAAATTAGAAGCAAATAAAATTAAATGGCACATAAAAATGATTGCACACCGTGACCAAGTGGTATTTGCCCTAGGGATGCAAGGCTGGTTCAATGTATGCAAATCAATAAATGTAACATAGTATGTCAGCAGAATGAAAGCTGAAACAACATTTTAATAAATAAAAATGGTAAAATTCCCTCATGAAAAATGAATTAAAAATAGCTATATAAGAACTATACCTTAAAACAGTAGTAGCTACATACTACAGACACATGACCTGTATGTCTAGTAGTGAGAAGTCGAAATCATTTTTTTTCTAAGAGTAGGAACAAAAGAAAAATGTTCACTTTTACCCTTCTTATTCAATATATTGGAAATCTCAGCCAGAACAGTAATGCATGCCAAAAGAAATAAAAAACACCCAAAACAGAAAAAAAGAAGTGTTCAAATAATCTATTTATACATGACACAGATTTATATATAGAAAATCACAAAGACTTCACTAAAAGTTATTATAATCAATAGATGAATTCAGTAAAATTGCAGGATACAGAACCAACACACACACATACACACACACACACACACACACAAACCTTATAGCATATTTTTCCTACTAAATAACAAATTCATGGAGAAATTAAGAAAACAATACCATTGGTAATGCTATAAAAATTTCTAGTAATAAATTAACCAAGGAAGTAAATGACTTCTACAATAAAATGCATAATAATGAAATAATTTGAAGAGGACATACAAAAAATACATGAAAAAATGTCAGTGTTCATGAACTGGAAGAACCAATATTGTTAAATATATCCCAAAGTGCCACCTATAGAAATCTCAAAAGGGTGACAACCTTGTCATGAAGAAAGCATACACACATACCTTGTTCAAAGATATTGACATATTATATATATGTCAGACAAATAATATCATTGAAGGATGGTGTTATGCTAATATTAACATTCATGCATTGTCAATGTGTTTTTACTATCTGTCTTGGCTGGGTTTCTATTGCAGCGACAAAACACCGAGATCATAAAGCAAGTTGGGGAGTAAAGGTGTGGGAGCCCACAAAGATTCTAACTTGTAGTTTGACTCAAGGTCAGAGAGTCACAGTTTATGTTGCTCTCCAAGGCTGCATGATAGGGTGCAAAGGTATGGTTACCAGATGTCTTATACTTTAAGGTCTAATCATGAGATGCTTTGCTGTGGGGTGTGGTTACCAGGTGCTTTGAAGGATCTACACTTGATTGTACACTGTGCTTTGATCTTGAAAGGCAGAGGTCTTTTGCCTCTCCCCTTGCTAGTGTATAAAAAGCCCATTAGAAATAAACTTGAGGCTGCTGGGTGTTGATCCAGGGCCCTTCTGAAGCTATCCTGTGTCTCTGTTTTCTCTCCATCTATGTCTATATTTCTATCTAGCATTTCTCAATTCCTCACTCCTCCTTTCAAGGGATCCTTTGATAGGTCGGGGCTGGATTCCAACACTGGACCCTGACAGAAAGGATTTATTCAACTTGCACTTCCACATTGTTGTTCATCACTGAAGGAAGTGAGGACAAGTACTCAAACAGAGCAGGATCCTGGAGGCAGGAGCTGATGCAGAGGCCTTGGAGGGGAGCTGCTTACTGGTTTACTTCACATGGCTTGTTCAGCCTGCTTTCTTATAGAACCTAAGGCCACCAGCCCAGGGATGGCACCACCCACCAAGTCCCCATTGATCACTAATTGAGAAAATGCCTAACTACATAGAGGCAATTCCTCAACTGAGGCTCCTTCCTCTCTAGTGACTCTAGCTTGTGTCAAGTTGACACTCAAAACCAGCTAGTATGCTATCAAAACACTAATTATATTCCTTACAAAAAATGTGAAAAAAATGCTACTGATACTTTTATGGAACATAAATGACCCTAAAATGCCACATCAATACTGAGCAAAAACAATAAATTTGATGATATTACAAAACTTAACTTCAAAACATACTATAAAGTAGAAACAGCATGGCATAGCATAAAAACAGACATACAAACCAATGGAACACTATAGAGAATCAAGAAATGAATTCACCTCTATAGCCAACTGGTTTTCAACAAAGGCCATTGTAGGATCATCAATTAAAGAAAGAAAGCCTCTTCAATAGATTGTCCTAGGAAACTGGACATACTTGTACAGAAGAAAGAAGTTAAAGAAAATTAATGAATCAAATCTTGTTGTGTGTGGTGAAATGAATGGAAATATTATGTTAAGTGAAATAAGCCAGATACAGAAGAGCAGCCATGTCCTCTCTTCTGTGTGGAAGCCAAAACATTGATGGCCAAGAACTAGAAAATAGATGGGAGAAGATTTTGATGGACAAAGAGTAGCCAAAATCTAGAAAGTACAGTTAAAGAGAAAAATAACTTCTAACATTGACTAAGAAGAATAATTTCTAACATTATTATACAACATGGTGGCCTTAGTTATGGTTCGTAACAATTAAATGATTATATCAAAATCACTAGTGGAGAGAACTCTGAATGTTCCTCAAAGAAATGATGTATTTAATGTGATAGATATGCCAATTAGCCTCAACTGATAAACACACACTGCATGTATTAGAATATTACATCAGCCCATAAATGTGCGTAGATATTTTTAATTAAGATAAAATTAATTAAAATAAAGATGACTCGGGTTACTTCTGCTATAGATCCTGACACATCCCTCCTCTCAAACACTGAAACAAAAGTCAAACAAGACTGAATTATCAAAGAGAAAAATGATAGCAGCAAAGATCAAAGAGCAATATGTCACAGAATATTCTCCTGGGCAGGAGAGGTGGTCCAGTGGTTAGAGTACTTGCTGCTCTTGCACAGGACTCAGGTTCAGTTCCAAGCACGCATACAGTGGTTCACAACCACCTTTAACTCCAGTTCCAGGGGATTGGAAGCCCTCTTTTGGCTTCTATGGACACCAGGCAAAGATATGGTACACACAAACACACACACACACACACACACACACACACACATACACACATATATATGCATGGAAAACATTTGTACAATAAAATAAATTTTTAATATATATATTCTCCCGATACGTATTCTACAGGTTATATATTGTTTATTCAAGAGAGAGCAAAATATCCTAATAAATATACTGTATTAGAAGTGAAATTTAAAATTATAGATCATATTTATATTTTCTAAATCTCTTATAATGTCTTCAGGCATGAGAAAAATAAGATATATTAAAGAACTATGTCTTGCCTCTTGCCCTCAATTAGTCCTCACTGAGTTGAGGGTTCAGTTATATAAGCACACATTAAAAAAAGAAAGAAAAACAGGAAATTGCAGCAATCCTAATACACAAAGGCACATGTGGATGTAATCCAAACAACATACGGTGATCTTGAGCAGAAAAACTCGTAATAGTTAGCACTGGTAAATAGCTTTCTGTTTTACTCACATACATAATTTAATTTGATACTCACAATAGCCCTGCAAAATACGGTGGGATTATGATCTGCTTCACAGATGAAAAACGCAATACCAAAATTAAGTAACTCCTTCAAGTTTACACAATTAGTCCTTGGGAACTGGAGCAGAGGTGAGGTCTGTGAAAAGTCTGCCCAAATTACAGACTCCAAAAGGAAGATGGGAGATACAGGAGATGTGCGGATGTATTATAGAGAGATGTACTTTGCATAATTGAATGTTTTGTGTAAAATTCTAGCCTGGTGAGTTGAATTGCTTAATATAGTGGCTCTAAATCCAATTTAATTGGAATCTCTGGGGGCGAGACCCAGGCAGTGGTATTTTTAAAAGCTCCCTGGGTGATTCTAATCACCAGCCAGGTTTGGGAACCACCGGCTTTTGTTGCTTCCGAAGCACAGAATGGGTGTGTGAGTGGCAGAAGAAGAAAAAAGCAACCTCGTGGGCGGAAAGAGGAGGTGAGGGCAGAAAAGAGCGATCATTCAGAGCTAAGAGGACCACTTGACTCCACACACGATCGAACTTTTATCAGGCTTAATGTTAGGCTTCACATTTGCTTTTAAAACCTTTAAAGAAACCTCTAGAAGGACTTACTATTCACATACTCCACTAGGGAAGTTCTATTTCATTTTAAAATGTTTTTTAAAGGTTTTAATGTATGAAATAGAACTTCATATTTGTGCACATGTAAAATAGTAATTATAGTTATACACAACGGTGATGGTTAGTGTTAATTGTCAATAAAACTGAAAGTCATCTGGGTGATGGGCTCAGGGCATGCCTGTGGGGGATTTCCTTGATTGATAAGTTAACTGATGTGGAAAGACCAACCCATTGTAGGTGGCACCATTTTCTGACTGGCATCTTTTTCTGAGTACGTGCAGAGAGGAGGTGAGCAATCCGTTAGTGTGCATGCATTCAGTGCTCTCCTGACTGTGGATATGATGTGACCAACTGCTTTAAGTTCCTGATGGCCATGGCTTCCCCACCAGCCTAAACTATGATGTCAAAATAAAACCATTCTTCCTTAAGTTGTTTTTGTGACAGTACTTTTATCACAGTGACAGGAAAAGCAACCAAGACAATGATAAGGGTAAAGTAAGTAGAAATTAACATTGTTCAGAATCTTTGCATTTTTGATGGTTTAAGAATTAGTTGTCTTGGTCAGGGCTGTAGTTCAGCAACAGGACATTTGCCAGCACGTGAGAGGTCCTCAGTTAGATGCTCAGCACTTCAAATAGTAATAAAATAGTAATAAAATTAATAATAATAGCTTCCAAAATAAATTGACTACCCTAGTTCAAAAATAAGAACTTCAGCCAGCCATGGTGCACACACCTTTAATCCCAGCACTCAGGAGGCAAAGGCAGGCAGATCTCTGAGTTCGAGGCCAACCTGGTCTACAAAGCAAGTTCCAAGACAGGCAGAGCTGTTGCACAGAGAAAGCCTGTCTCAGAAAATAAAATAAAATAAAATAAAATAAAATAAAATAAAATAAAATAAAATAAAATAAAATAAAATAAAATAAAGTAAAATAAAATAATAAGAACTTTGGTAACTTTGGAAAGTTATGAAACACTGCTTGTGTAGGAAATGTACTGAGAGATCAGTGATTTCATTTTGTACCAACATTTTCAGAAACTTATGCTGAATTTATAATAACTTACTTCATTTTTTTAATGTTTCCCAGTTATCCAGGAATACTAACATGGGTAAAGTATCAGGTGAAGAATTCATAAGTTTATTTCTAAAATCTATCAGTGATGTCAAAGGAGATATAAACAAGCAGAGGAATAAAGTAAAGAAATCAATTTAGGACCCAGAGAAGAAAGTCAGCCATAGATGAGATGATCAGAAACACAAGTGAGGAAGTCAGCAGCATGAATAAGAAGCTAAAAGGAAATTGATGTTTAAAAAAGTAACAAAAGCATTGAGAATGAGAGAGAGAGAGAGAGAGAGAGAGAAAGAGAGAGAGAGAGAGAGAGAGAGAGAGAGAGAGAGAGAGAGAGAGAGAGAGAGGTGAAAATCACAACGGAAAGTGTCATCAAGAGATAAAACCAAGCAGGATGTCATCAAGTGGACAAACTAAGAATCCACTGGGTGGAAGTAGGAGCTGATATAAAAACTAAAGACAAAGAAAATGTGCTTAATGAAATCATAGCAGAAAAGTTCCTCAGCTCATTCAAGCACAAGAGGCATTTAAAATCCCAAACACATATAACCAGAAAAGAGTCTCTCCATGACACATCATTTTTTAAAAAGCAATATTAAATGCTGTGGTAGAAAAATGCCAGCTCACAAAAGCAAGCAAATCAAAACAAAATGAGGCCTTCAACAGAAATATTAAAAGCCGGAATACACAGAATGATATATTTCAAACCCTGAAAGTAAATAGCTTGCCAATCAATCTTGATATTTCCAGCAAAGTTATCTTTTCAAATCAAGAGAGAACCATTTTGAGACATGAACAAACTAAAGCAATTCATGACCATCAAGCCAGCACTGGGGAAGAGACTTACAGGAGCTTTAAAAGCAGAGGGAGAAGAAAATCTGAGTAATGAGAGTACAGGAAAGAATAACTCTCACAAGAGGACTGGATTGACGAAGGAGAACGAGGAATGAATCTACTGTGTTCAATACAGCAAACAGCTGACACGGACATGGGATAAAGAAAGGGACAAACAGTAATCTAAGGGGGCACAGAAGAGATCGACATGTGTCTCTCAATAATAACCCTAAATGTGGCTGGGATGATGATTCCACTGGTCAAGTGCTTGCTACACAAGCATGAAGACCTGAGTTTGATACCCAGCACCCACATAGAGAGCCAAGTGTGCTGGCACATGCTTTATCCCAGTGTTGGGGAAGGAGAGGCTGGTGAATCTCTGGGGCTAGATGGCTAGCCAGCATACCCCAACTCATAAGGCCCAGGTCTCAGTGAGAGGCCTTGTCTCAAGAAAACAATACCTGGTATTGACCTCAGCCTCAACACACAGTTACACACACATATGCACACACACACACACACACACACACACACACACACACCAAAAATCCTTGAATGTGAATAGTCATAAATCTTCCACCAGAAGATGCAGATTGGCTGGCTAGAATTTTTCAAAAGCTCCAACTATCTGTTGTACCCAAGAAACACTTGCAAAGACTGGCAGAAACTGAAGCTGAAAACAGTTAGGTATAGTTACTCTTATAGTTTTTAAAGTGGATGTCAACCCAAAATTAGTAATAAGAGATTAAGGGCATTACATATTAATAAAGAGAGCAATTCTTCAAGAAGATATAACAATTATAAACATATGTACATTGAATACTGGGGCTCACAATTTCACAAAACAAGCACTAATAGACATAAAAGAACAAAAAAAAAAAACTAAGCAACTTAAATACCATATTTTCATCAATAGGTTGTCTAGACTAAAACCAAGTAAGGATAAAACAGAAAAAATAAAATTATATGCTGATTTTCCTGATAAAAATAGATGCAAATAAAACACATTAAAAAGGTTATATATGCACCATGATCAAATGGATTTCCTTCCAGGGATGCAAACATGTTTCAACACACACAAATTAATAAATGTAATACAGCATACAAATAGACCCCTGGACAGAAATTATATGCCATCTCATGGATGTAGAAAAGGCCTTTGATAAAGTTTAACATCATTTTATGATAAAAGTCATGAAGAAAAAAGGAATATATCTCAACATAATAAAGGCCT
The DNA here is from genome assembly GCA_902168405.1 of Peromyscus aztecus. Classification (NCBI taxonomy): domain Eukaryota; kingdom Metazoa; phylum Chordata; class Mammalia; order Rodentia; family Cricetidae; genus Peromyscus; species Peromyscus aztecus. The sequence continues at coordinate 28,100 of CABHPQ010170715.1, read as the reverse complement.
TATGAGACAAACCTATAGTCAACATTATATTAAACAGGGAAAACCTGAAGTTACCTCTAAAAGCAGGAACAAGACAAAGTAACCATTCTCTCCAATCTTATTAAATATTTGCTTGACTTCTTAGCTAGAGCAATAAGAAAAAAGAAACAAAATAAATACAAATAGAAAAGGAAGAAGTCAAATCACCCTTATTTTCAGATGATCTGACCCCAATACTTAAGAGACTCCACAGAAAACCCTTAGGCCTTGATAAAATAAATTATTTTTTATTTCAGTCAAATACCAAAGTAGGTTCAAGATGTGGCCTCTCGGCCACTTGCCACCTCTAGTCAGTCATCACAGACTCTGAAAGCACCTGCCCCACATGCACTGCTTCTTCTTTACATTCCCTTGGTCACAGTGTCTTACCACAGCAAGAGAAAAGCAACTAAGACAGGACATATAATCAACATACACAAAAACAGTAGCCTTTATTTATGTCAATAATGGACTTTCTGAGAAAAAAAAAATCCCACTCCCAATAGCATTCAAAAACACTTCAGGATAAACCTAAGGGTGTGAAAGACTTCTACAGTGAAAACATTAAAGCATCAAAGAAGGAAACTGAAGATGATGGAGAAGATGAAAGACCCCGCATGCTTATGGATTGGCGGAATTATTATTGTAAGACTGGCCAATGGGACCAAAAACAATCTACAGGTTCACACAGTCCCCATCAAAAGTCCAGTGATATTGTTTACATAACTGGAAAAAATGTTAAAACTCATATGAAAGCACACAAACCCCCAAATAACTAAAACTATCATAGGCAGAAAGAAAAAGAGATGAAAATATTACAATACCTGATATCAACTCACAATATAACATCGGCTGAACAATCTTAATATACGAAACATTCAGCAAAGACACAGGAGAGGGAAATAAGGATGCTTATCTAATCCTAGAGGGAAAAAAGCTCTACTTTCTTCTTAATAAAGCTTTTTAAAAAATCCATGAAGGGATGGAGTTTAATTGCAAATAACTTAACCCAGCACACCAAAACCCAAGTTACTTAAAGGAAGACAGCAAAATCTATACATTAAACAATCTAGTAGCACATTGACCAGCTTCTAATTAAAAATTATTATGTTGGTGAAGAAGTAGCAAGTGAAACCCATAAACCAAAGGGGAAAATCAATAGAAGCAGAATCAGGATTTATATCAACCACAGAATTCACAAAGTCTTCAAAACAGCGGTTACAAATATGGCCAAAGACTTCTAAGAAACATCCACATACTGTGTAGAGAAATGGGAGACATATAAAAAAGAGCTTAACAAAATTATAAATCTGAAAAAATACAATAGCTGAATTAGGAAAGGAAAGTTACTAGATTAGATGGTTTGACAGCACATTGAACATGACAAAAACAAAACAAACAATGACCTTGAAAAAATAACAAAAATCATCCACCATAAAGTATATAGAACAGTAAATAGAAAATACGAAATTAAACATTTATTTTTATTTTATGTATATGGGTGTTCTGATACCATCTATGCATGTGTGCTGTATGACTGTCTATTACCCTCAGAGGTCAAAAGAGGACACTGGAGCCCTGGAATTGGAGTTATGGGTCACCATGTGGGTGTTAGGAACTGAATTCAGGTCACCTGCAAGAGCAGCAACGTCTCTTTACTGTTGAGCCTTCTCTCCACATACATAAATTTAGTACTCTCAGAGATGTAGCTGAATCCATGAAAGGAGAGGAAAAGCATGTAATGATGAAATTACTGAACATTTTTAAACTTATTAAGAATTCTGAACTCACAAGTCTAAGAAACCCAATAAAACCTAAGAAAGCATACACCCCAAAGTTTTAGCACCAAACAGTGCTTACTTCTTAATTTAATCCACCAGATGAGCCTGCAGCCACCAGCCTGTGTCTGATTCACCTCACCAGGTGGAAACATTGAAACCACAGACCCAGCTGGGTTTATGGTCTGAAAGACCACACTGAAAGCTAATAACAAAATTCACAATAAGAAAATCTGAAGTTGAAAACTTTGGTTCAATGTCAAGATGAGACTAGAGAGTCCAAAAATAGCATCATGAGTGAGAGAGAGGTGATTAAATCACTGGGAACTCATGTGATTTTCCCAAATCAGATGTGTCAATTTCAGATTAGGCTAGGAACTTGTGTGGCTGTTGTTGGTTACAATAACACTAAAGGTCTCTGTGTCTTCTTATATGGCAGGATTAAATAGTGTTCATGGCGACCCAGTGGCCAAGGTTCCTTTGAGCTATCTTGCCTTGATAAGCCATCAATGTGCTCCTGGCATCCTCCACTGATACAGCTACATCAGCTCCACAGGACTTCCCCAACAGCTAACTCCAATGTGCCTCTTCTCACCAAACTTCCGATGATGCTTCCAGCAGTTGACACACCACTTCTACTGGGAAAAGCAGCATCCTTGTGCCTCAGAGATTTTTATGCCTGGTGTTCTTGGAGAGAAAGGAATATTCCCTGTATATAAGATGAACTGAGGCATTTTAAATAGAGAAGAGGCTGGAATTGGTGAACATATGGCAGCAAGAAAAATGCCAGAGAAGTCAACCTTTACATAGAGTCCATATTATAAAATTAAAAATTTCACAACATTCTCATGATTTCATAGGAGTCCATTTCTTAAATCAGACTTAGTATTAGATGTCTGTAATATCAGAACAGGAGATAGAGGTAGAGGCAGAAGGAGCCTGTGTTTGAAGCTAGCCTGGTCTACATAGTGAGCTTGTGTCTTAAAAGAAAGTTCATTTATCTATGCTATATGTGAAATAAACACTAAAAAATAAAATAAAAATAATCTGCACTGTCACCTCCTAAGGAGAATTATTGTCAATATTTTGGTATCTTTGTATATTATGACAATTGGTTTTGATCATTGACTTGTCCCAAACTAGAATCACCTGCGAAGAGAATGTCGATGAAGAATTTATCTCAGCCAGGTTGGCCTCTGGTCACGTCTATGGAAGAATGCCTTGATGGCCTTAATTAATATGGGAAGACAGCAACCGAAAGTGGTGACACCATTCCTGGTCCTGGACTATGTAAGAGTGGATAAAACGAGCTGAGGAGTTTGTTGAGGGATATTTGTTCACACTGCAACAGTGAGTCCCTGTGATTGGTTTGATAAAGAGCTGAATGGCCAATAGCTAGGCAGGAGAGAATAGATAGAACTTCTGGCAGAGAGGAACATAGGTGTAGAATCTAGGCACATCAGGAGACTCCGGTGAGACACTGAGGAATTCAGACATACAGAATGGAGGAGAGGTAAAAAGTCCCATGGTAGGACATTAGATTAATAGAAACAGGTTAATTTAACTTGTAACAACTAGTGGGACAAGCCTAAGCAAAGGCCAAGGCTTCTGTAATTAATAGAAAGTCTCTGTGTCATTATTTGGGGACTGGCAGTCCAAAGAAAATCCTATGAGAAAGACCAGCAATATTTGGTACCCAATGTGGGCCCGGCTCATATATTCAAACATAGAGTTTGAGAAAGCTGAAAACGTTCCAGACACAGAGTCCACCGCTCATGGCATACAGAAGCAAGGCTCCTTTAAGAGGCCCTGTTATGCAGCTGAACATTTTAATGGCTACTAGAGAGAATAGGAGACGAGATAGAAACTCCTGCTGCAGCATGAACCCAGCAACCTCCCAGAGCTAGGGTGGACAGATGTGGCATCAAGAAAGGACCCACAGGCATGAGGTTCAGCTCTCACTGACCTGAAGGGGGTGGAGCCAGGTGCTAGCAACATGTGCTAAGCAGAGCCACACAGTGGATAGCCTAGCCACCTCCTAGCCTGTTTAAGGTTTAACTCATGCAGTCAGAGAAATGCTGCTGATGTGTGTGTGTGGGGGGGGGGGCAGATCCAAGATAAGAAAACCTCTGAACAGGTACAGGATGGTTAAATATGTGCTTAGGTGCTAAGAAAAAAAGAAAAGAAAAAGAAAATGGGTATAGCCGGTTATAAAAAAAATAAAAAGTTTAAAAACAATAAAGTTTTAAAGAAAGAATAAATTATTATAAAAAAAAATAAGCCATGTATGGATGGAAATACACAGGATGCCTGGATCTTGTATGGTATTTTGTTGACTTTGAATTTTTTAAATGCTAATGAACAAAAACAGCAGCTGCTGAGAGACATTGGATTTCGGGGAAAAAAACTGCTAAATTAAACCATCCTATATATTTTAAAGATATCTTAACTTCAGAATGGAAGTCAGAAAATACGTTATGTTGGGGAGAGGTTATGCCTTTGTTTCCAGAGGAAACAAAAAGCTGTAGATTTTTTTCAAAATTAATAAGGATCAGATTTGATCAAAGAGACTTCCTGAAAAATCTTGACTACAGACATGAAGAAACCAAGAAAAAATAAAAGACAGGTGTTGTGTAAGTTGATCCCTCAACACCGGAACAGCTCTGAGACAGGATGAAACAAGATAAATCTTGTTAGTTACAGCGTCCTCCTGACTTATTGTTACATGCCATTCTTTCATATGTCATGGGTGGAGATTTATATTGGTTTAGTCATGCAGTCCAAACAGATTTATAGAGAAAGTCCTGCTCAAACATAGAACAGAATCATCTTTAGCTGACTTGTGCACACTGTACATTCCATACTTGTGTTAATGCAGTTATGTATGTTACTTTTATAAGTTTGTGTGTTTTCAGGGGAAAAAAAGGACCAGACACCAATGAAGATAAGTATCCCAGGTGATCCAGCCTCTCAGAATGCCTCTATTGCAGTTTCCTCAAAAATCTGCATTCAGAACAACTTCAGAGTAGTTAGCTAAGATGGTCCAGCTTCATAGAGTGCTCTAGCCAGGACTTCAGATAAGCCCTGCACTTTCCCATCGCATAGAGACTGGACAACAAATGATATAGCTAGCTCTCCTGATGATTATCTCAGTTTTCTCAGGGTCCCCTAAAGCTGCCATCACCCCTCAGAGAACAGGAAGTAATTTTAAGAACACTGTGCCTGAGAGGCGAGATGGGTGGGTTTTGGTCCTTCAATGGATTATGAATGTTTATCATAGTTTAGGGGGGTTGCTTGTAAATTGCTACCATTCATGGTAAGGAAGGAAACTAAGCAAGGGAGGTTGGATTCAAGGATCTCTTTCTGAAAAGAAAAAGAGGGGATATAGAAATGATAGGATAAAAGGGTAGATTGTTGAATCTACTTTTAAACTAAAAACAACCATTAATCTCAAATATTTTACATTGGTATGGATTTTTGTATATTGATACAAATTTATTGGTATAACATACTCTATGTTTCTACTTGCTTAAGGTATTTTTGTATATTGGTACAAATTTAAGAGTAGTCTTGTTACAACATACTGTAAGGTATTGTACCTATGCAGCTCATTTAAAAATGTAAAGTTCTAGTCTTTAAAAGCTATTATTACACTCTATTTAGGATAATTAATAAATGCAAGTTAGAAGTCAGTCATCTATAACAATCAGACTTGTAGTCATGTTAGATATGCTTTCAAGGTCAAACAGAGATATGTTTTAGATAGATAGGGTGGTCTTCAAATACTTCAGAGACCTACAGAATATTAATAATGTAAGGTTTTTCATGACAGTGAAACAGATTTCCTCCTGGCAGCACCAATCTACTTTAGAGAAGATGATATGCATTGAAGAACCCCTCTATGGAGTTTACTTTCATTTGTAGCAAAGTTAGACACTTGTCAACAAGCTGCCCTTGATTTGATTGCTGATAGCATACTGTCCAAATTGGACAAGCAGGACACAAAAGAAGAAGACTGCCGAACTTTGCCAAGACAAAGTAGGATGGTCTTTCAAAATTCCTGCTTCTCAGAAAAGTCTGCCAGATACTTTAGGCCTATAGGCCAAAGATGGGTGTTTAATGTTGCAGAGGAACCTTGGGCGACTGTCCAGGCAGCCAGATGTCTCTGAGATTTCTATAATTTTGGAAGTTGTTTGCTCTGCACTTCCTAATTACTCAGGTAATATTTTATACTTCTCAGGTCTCCGATGGGATTGAAGACTGGATAGTTATACCATCTTCTTTGTTACCAAATTCAGAAAAGAAATTTATAAAAGAGATATAAAGTTTATAAAGGCTGAGAGACATAAAAGCTTAAGTTGTTTATCTAAGAAAATGTTTTAAGGTCTAAAAAGATATCATTAGGTTGGTAATACAAGTTGTGATAGAAAGTGGTTTAGGTATAATATTTTGGACTCATCAAGATAGGATAGATAATAGAGTTATTTTCTCTGAATTTGCCAAATACAAATGGACTGGACATTGTGAACGTAATTCTTACTTGATAATTGTTCTTATTGTATATAGTTTTATTGTGTTACAGTCAAAATCTTTCCTTTTTATTTAGACAAAAAAAGGGGCAAATGTTTCACTGTGTGAAAATGTGTCTATGTTTTACCTCACTGGCCTAAGGCAACTGATTGATTTAATAAAGAGCTGAATGGTGAATAGCTAGGCAGGAGAGGCTAGGCAGGACTCCTGGGCACAGAGAGGAACTCAGGGGGATGATTCTAGGTGTGGGGAGAAGCCAGCAAGATGCAGAGCAAGTCAGATGTACAGGATGGAGGAGAGGTAAAAAGCCATGTGGCAGAATGTAGATTAATAGAAACAGGTTAGTTTAGGTTATAAGAGCTTGTTGGAAACAAGCCTAAGCTAAAGGCCAAGCTTCCATAATTAATAATAAGTCTCCATGTCATTATTTGGGGAGTGGCGGTCCAAAGAAAGTCCAGCTACAGTAGTATGCATGTACACATTCATTTCTGATCTTGACTGTGCATGTGATGTGACCAGCTGTTTAAAGTTCCATCTGCGTTGGCTTCCCTGCTATGATGAACTGTGACCTGGAATTACAAGTTGAAACAGACCCTTCCTCCCCTAAGATGCTTTCATCAGAGTATTTTATCACAGTAACAGAAATGAAAAAGGAGATTTATGTATGTGTGTACATGCATGTTTACAAGTATAAAGTTATGCATCTATGTGTGCTCAAGTACGTGAAGGACAACCTCAAGTCTCATTCCTCAGCAGCACCCACATTTTCCTTCCATACAAATTGTTTTGCTAGCCTGCAGCTCACCAGGTAGGCTAACCAGCTAGTCTAGCTGGCCAATGAGTTTCAGGGATTTGCCTGTCTCTGTCTTTCCAAGCACTGAGATTAGAAGTGAGCACCACAGTGCCTTTGCCTTTTTTTTTTAAAGGATTTTTATTGAACTTTAACATACATGTAGAAAACTACATAAAGTACATTCCTCTCATTAGTGTACGTTATTCTTTATGAATACATCACTATTACATGTATTTTTAATGAAAATAAATTTTTCATACAATATGCTCTCCCTCATCTTCTCCCAGATCCTCCCCATTCTTTCACCTCCCTGATTTTTCTCTCTCCTTAGAAATAAACAGGGATTAAAACAAACAAACCAGAATAAAATAAACAACCAAAAAACAAAGAAAATACACAAGAAACACATACAAGCAAAACCCACAAAAAAAAAACCCACAAAATTTGAAACTGTAATATACAAACAAAAGAGTAGTCTGACTTTTTAACGTGGATTCTAGGGAATCAATTTCAGATCCTCATATTTTCAAAGCAAGCGCTTTACCAACTATCTATCTCCTCGTTTTATATTTTTGAAGACCAATTTTGGAAAGAGATAATAAAAGGACTGTAGTGACTGGTGCTGTGCTAACTTTTCCTAAGAAGACATGAGCGAAAGTCTAAACATCCTACATAGGGACACCAATAACAGACCAAAGTGATGATTCTGCCTGTCTGGCTTGGCGAATCAATGAGTATAAGGGTTTGCTTACAAAAGCCTGGGTGAGAGGTTACACACTGGGGCTTAAGTGACTCCCAAACATGCTTCACTGAAGGAAGTCTCAACCCAGCATGGATGATGGCTGTATAAGCGGATCTCCAGTAACTTTCCACTATCTCCATACTCTGGCACCTCAGAGGACCACATGAGGTTGGGACAGCATTGCTGTGGGATGTTCTGTATGTCAAATGTGTTGCTCTGATTGATTATTAATAAAACACTGATTGGCCAGTAGCCAGGCAGGAAGTATAGGCGGGACAAGCAGAGAAGAGAATTCTGGGAAGTGGAAGGCTGAGGCAGAGAGACACTGCCAGCTGTCGCCATGACAAGGGAGATGTAAGGTACCGATAAACCACGAGCCACGTGGCAAAGTATAGATTAATAGAAATGGGTTAATTTAAGATAGAAGAAGTAGATAATTAGAAGCCTACTGCGGCCATACAGTTTGTAAGCAATATAAGTCTCTGTGTGTTTACTTGGTTGGGTCTGAGCAGCTGTTGGACTGGCGGGTGAGAGAGATTTGTCCTGACTAGAGCCAATCAGGACCAGAAAAACTCCAGCTACACAGCATCATGTGCAGCTGGGAAGGGAATGGAAGGAGTGAAAGGCTGGAGTCTCAGGCAAAGGTCTAATGACCCTTTGCAGCCCTCTTTCAATGTAAGAAACAACAGCATGATCCATCTTGAGGGTAGTCACAGAAGCTCCAGTTAATGTGGTAATGACTGCTATATTCGGAGAACAATGTCCCACAACAAAATGTTTCGAAAATTATTTTCTTTACTTGTGAAAATTTTCCTCATTCTTTCAAAAAGATTCTTTTCTCCTACAAAATTGGGAGGAAACAGTTTTAGCCACATTTTTTTTCACTTAACAATATACTATACATTTTCAATGTGATTCATTCATCTACCCATTTGCTTGGAAACTCAAAAAATATTGTATTAGTTTGCTTCAGCTTTCATGGTGGTTATAACTGGTTTTCCCCTTTCTACTCATTATAGTGATGGACATCTTTGTCTTAAGCAGGCTTTGAAAAGAATGCCTCAGATTCTTACCGGAAATTATAGTTGCCAGTTTGAGATATGTAATCCCTATCCTGTTATTTGTCCTTTTCTTTTGTGTCTTCTAGGAGATTCATTTACTTGCATATTTATTATTTATTTTTAAGTAATGAATGACTATTGAATTGCAGCAAATTTCTCCTTGGTCCCAGACTGAAGTTGGGGTGAGGATGAGGCCTGAGATGGGAAGGTCAACAGAGGGGGATGTTAATAGGTCTATACCAGAGGAACAGGGATAACACACCAGAGGGGAAGGAAAGAAAAAGAGGTCTGCTGTCAACTCATCAAAGAAAGACAAGGCAGCAGGAAAAGATTGAGATGACTGTCCGGCTTTGAACTTGGCCTCCTAGGGGACCAATAGGCTTTGAACTTGGCCTCCTGGGGGACCAATTCCAGGGAAAGCAGAGAAGGAGCAAGTTTGATGGGAAAAATGATGTGGTCAATGACCAGCCGTTGAGTTTCAGGTGGTCGAGACATTTCTTGTGGAAGTGTCCAATCAGCAGATAACAACCAAGACTTCAAGAACAAGAAAAAGTTAGGCTTACAAATTTACCTGTACAGAACTTCATTAAGGTAGCCAGGAGGCATGGCCCAGGGGAAGCCTATGGGGTAAGAAGATTGGTTTAAGGAAGGAAGGACTTTGCAAATCTCTTTTGAACCTTTAGTGGCCTCTTTTCTGGATGTTTCAGTGATATTTAACCAGATTTATGGATAGGAAAAATGGCACGATTTGAGGTTAGGAGTAGAGTTCTAAAGTTAAAAAACAAAACAAAAACAAATCTTTCAACTAAGGCAGAAAGGCAAAGGTCACATAAACAAAAAGAGGAGAGAAAACACTGGGGAGTTGAGTGGAAAATCTTGGCCTCTGCTGTAAAGTGGATAATGAGGTCTGCGAGAGGAGAGGTAAGGCTGACTGGGATGTGAGAATTACAGAAAGAACAGCTGTGCTCGAAGGTGTGTAAGGAGGTGATTAGGAAGTAGACAGAAGCCTGCAGATTCTGAAAGTTCACGAGGAGCTGTGTATAGAGTTAGCAGTTCAACTCCTCACGGATCCACTGTTCTCAGCTCTCCATGTGTTTGTGAAGCGTTCTCTATGACCAGTTCATTTACAGAGAATTTCTTACTTGATCCTTATAGGAACCTTGCCAGATGGGTGTTGTGACAGACAGCAAAAGAAGATGCTGACGTCTGAACGGTTCCCTCAAAGCTCAGGTGCTGACAGTTTCATTCCTAGTGCAGTAGGTGTTGGGAGGCGGAGCCTAACAAAAGGAGATGACGTCATGAGGACTGTGCCGTTAGCATAAGAGCATTTGTTATGGAAAGCGAATCCAGTTCTCCCTTCTTGGCTCCTTTGAGTTCTCTTGTCCCTTCTCTTCTACCACAGGATGACAAGCATAAATGGCCTAACTGGGGTAGATGCCTTGGGATTGTTTTTCTCAGCCTCCAAACTGTAAGACATAAATTCCTTTTCCTTATAAATTGCCCACTCTGTGATTGTCCGTTTTAATCCTACTAAATGAAATGACAGAGACGCATACCCAGCTCTCTTCTACACGCAAAGCCCATATTTCCACCCTTCCCAACCCAGCTCTCCATGTCTACCATTTTGCTCACCACATGTGGATTCTTTTGCCTCCCTTCAACTGCATTTGGACTTCTTTTTTTCTTAATTGAAAATATTTTCTTTCATACAATATAATCTGATTACAGTTTCTCCTCCTTCAGCTCCTCCCAGTGCCTCCCAACCCCCCTCCCCCATCCAGAGCCATGCCCTTTCTGTCTCTCATTAGAAAACAAATATTTGGTTTATAAACAATAACCTGGGTGAGATTTACAGGCATAGCTTCATTTCGTTAAGAATGGACTGATAGGCACAGCTCTATCTCATTCTCACCAGTGATCTCTGGCCTCGTTTCCTGAGAAATCTCTCTCTTTCTGGGAGACTTGGGATCTCTGTTTACCCTGAAGTCATCCCTTCAAAAATATGTCTTGTTTTGCATACGATGCTTTTTTTTTTAATTGTTGTTTTCCAGGTTTTTCTTCTAAGGTAGGCATTCCTGATCAGAAAATCCCGGTCACAGGTGAAATGAAAGATGTAAGCACATGTAATAGAAATGCCAAGGTGATTATTGACTTTGAGGAAGAACATCTCCAGAGTAATAAATTCCCAGCTGTGTACTTCCTCTGGGTCCAAATTAAAGAGCCATGAAACGACCCTCTGGGGTTCCCCAGACACAGTGGGTTCAACAAAGAGTTTGAAGACCCATCTGGTGAATGTCACAAGTAGTTAATGAACCCAACTGCTTGCTTTCCAGATAGCTTAAAAGAAAAATTGAATAGTCTCAGGCAGAGAATAACAGGCTGCCATAGCATACAGCACCAACAATTCTAATCAGAAGTTTAAAAAAAAATACTGAGATGGGCAGCGTGCCACAAAATCTCACCATCCTCCACGCCTGGGCCAGCCCCTTGCACTTTGTGCTTAATTCTGATTTAAAGTGGTTCTCC
>CABHPQ010170715.1:1741-16552 GCA_902168405.1 Peromyscus aztecus | reverse complement strand
TCTCCCTCTGTCTCCCTCCTTCCCTCCCTCTTTCCCCCTCTGCCTCAGTTTACCACATATAGGATGTGGTATACTGGTGGTTTTGTGTGTCAACTTGACACAAGCTAGAGTCATCAGAGGAGGGAGCCTCAGTTGAGGAAATACCTCCTTGAGATCCAGCTGTAAGGCATTTTCTTAGTTAGTGATCAATGGGAGACAGCCCAGCCCAAGTGGGTGGTGCCATCCCTGGGCTGCTGGTCCTGGGTTCTATAAGAAGGTAGGCTGATCAAGCCATGGGAAGCAAGCCAGTAAGCAGCACCCCTCCGTGGCCCCCCGCTTCAGCTCCTGCTTCTGGACCCTGTTTTGAATTCCTGTCCTGACTTCCTTCAGTGATGAACAGCAATAATGAAGTGTAAGCCAAATAAACCCTTTCCTCCCCAACTTGCTTTTTGGTCATGGTGTTTCGTCGCAGCAATAGAAACCCTAACTAAGACATAGGGATTGCAGAATATTGCCATTTTCTGTTGGGCACCCATCATTAGGGACTCCTCCACCATGGCTTTAGTCCATTCCTGCTGTTTTAACAAAGCATCCAAGATTAATGTATACGTGAAATAATTTTATTTCTCATAGTTCTAGATACTGGAAAGTCCGAGATCAAGGCACCAACAGATTCTGTGTCCTCAGCTTCATAGATGATGCCTCTTGCTGTGGTCTCACCAGGCAGAGGAGAACACAGATGGACTCATTCCCTCCAGCCATTTTATATGGGATTAATCCTACCCATGAGGGCAGATTGCTCAAAGCTAATCATCGCCTTCTAAACTTTAAAATTTAAGATTAAGTTCTAAACCTAAGAAGCCTTTAAAAGGCTCAACCTCTTACTGCTATTACATTAGGAAGTAAATTTATACATCAATTTTGAAGAGATAGAAAAATTAAAACCCTAGCAGCCCCCAAACAGTTAGTGAATGCCACCACATACTGTGCTCGGTGCACAGTCAACAAGGATGCAGGACAGATCTTTCTTGAAGGCTGGTGACAGGGGAGGAGACAAATGAATTATGATGTTCTAAAGATGTCAAACAAGCTTGGAATGCCAAAGAAGTCACTAACTGCACCTGGGTGGGGGTGACCCAAGCACCAGGGAAAATAAGAACACCTAGACACCTTATAAAAATGCGCTTTCCTGCATATTGTCACTATCACCCAGGCTCCAGCATTAGACATTTAAATTTCTCATTAGCATCTCCAGGTTCATCACAGGAGTCTTCTCTACTTTCCCCGCAAACATTCCTGGTGATACTCCACAGGCACAGATGCAGTCTAAAACATTCTGCTCTGAGTGGGGAGGTTGGAAGGAGTATTTTGGGAAAAGAGATTCCGAAGTCATAGATTTGAGAGTGAGTGGTGAAGGTGTTCCAGATGAGGGACCAGTGTGTGTACAAATGACTGGCAGAGGCTGGCTTATCTGAGTTTACAGGCATCTTAGACACAAGAGCCAGGACACAATTACTGCATGTGGAATTCAGCCTGAATAACAGCAGCAGAAGCAGAGGCAGCGTCCCTGCAATGGGTCATGAAATTACTGGGGTGGGGGAGAACCAAATACTTTCCAAATGATACTCATGTGAGGATGGCTACAAGGGTATCATTGCCCGTGCCTATTCTTTATTGCTATTAATCTACTTGACAACAAGCCTCAGTTCAGAAAGTACGTTTTCTCACTTTATGAAATAAAGGACTATACTTCACCCACTCCAGTCTAGCTGTGGTGCCTGACTTCGGTAGAGATCAAGAAACAATGGGATAAATTATAACAAATGACAAGCCAGGACCCTGAGCTCACAAGGCTTTCAGTCCTTGCCAGGCTTGTAGATATTTCTTCAGGGAGAAGGGCATATTTGCCCTCAAGGGCTTATAATTTATAATACCCAATGTGACATGGAGTTACAATGCTGATCCTTTTGAAATAACTGGAATTTTTAGAGGATGATTAAAGTTTTCAAAATAAACCAAATACTCAAACAAAAACTGCACGTGATCACTTGTGTTGTCCACTATGGAGTCTGAGAATCGGTTTTGTCAGACAAGATTATGAAATATGTATTCCTAGTATAGTCAATCCTTACCTTTGTCACAAAAATAGAATGTTTAGCATTTTTCTGTCTCCTACTAGTAGAAAATAAACATTTAAGCTAAGCATGAAAAGTTTTAGATGCCAACTTCAAAATGTGTGGATCATTACAAGAGTTTCAGAGTTACTTCCTGTGGCTCACTAGCAACTGGGTGAGGGCTCTGGGTCAGGACACTGGGTGTGAAGGACTGCAGTTTTAGTCACGTGTTGTCTAATGATGGGGACACAGTCTGAGAACTGCCTCATTAGGCAATCTTGTCATTGAACATTGTGGAGTCACTGGATAAGTCCAGAGGCTCTGGGGGCAGTCACTCATGTGGCCTCCTCATGAAGTCAAGAGATACAATACACATGAAGTGAGGAAGGTTGCTGCCAGTGCTCCACAGCAGCCTGTGCCTCAATAAACCTTTCTCTTCTTCCAAAAAGTGGGTCATTCTAAGATCTCAATTAAAAGCACAGTATAGGAAGTAGGTAAACCAATAGTGGACATTTATTATGATTTCAAGTATGATGTACTGTGCTTTTATCCAGCCGAAGCACAGTAGGCTGGTTTACATCAGCATCACTCCACATTGGGCTTTGTCATTACCAAGACTACAAGGTCACTAGGCAACAGGAATGTCTCAGCTTCATTATACTCTCATGGCTCTGCTGTAGCATGTGCAGTTGGTTGAGGACCAAAATGTCATTTTTGTAGCATGACTGTATTAATACAACACATGCTAAGTTCCTTCCTTGTGCCAGGCACGGTAGGTCTTCTTTAAAATAAGCGCATCTTTTGTTGCTCCCGCCCCATAATCTTCAGTCTCCTGATGATGGTTTTCCCATTCACAAAGGCCACCACTGTCAGTATCCTACCCTGAGAAATATGTGCCACCAAACTCCCGGCCAGGAGCTATGACTTGTGTGAGATATCAGTCTGTGAAGACATGCTCAGTTACATTAGTTTAGGCTTCATGTTCCCTGGTACTAAAGAGCATGAAGAAGCAGTGAGATGAGATGAACTGTTAAGGGGCTAGGGCAGGGGGATGTCTCTGTGACAGAATGCTTGCCTAGCACACATACAGCCCTGTTTCTAGCCCAGCACTGCAAACCATAATAATGAGATCAGCTGTTATACAAGTGACCAAGTGGCATGCGACTCCTCACAGAGTGGACTAGTGACCTAGAGTCAAGACACAGCCGATAACATAAAATTCACAGATATGAACTATCCATATAGACTGGTGGTGGAAATTCAAACATGTCACCTCTAATGAGGGAAGAGATCGACAAAGTGTGGGTTTACAGTGTGAACCAGCCAGGAGATTGATGTGGGGAGGCTTACACAAAGCCTCAGCAGAGGAAGCTAGCGTTTGGATGATGGATAGGACATGGGTGTTGTACAGAAGCTGGGAAACTATCCAATAGCAATCGATCACCCCCGACAGCCATTGAGCAGTTGGTCTGCTATCATCTCTACTCAGAGCTGAGGAAGTGGGTCTGAGATGGCTATCAATCTGGTGAGGGAGTCCAGACACAGACATGGGAAAAACCCAGGTGACAGGTGAAGCAAGGTAGCATGTGTTGAGGTGTGTGCCCACAATGTACCTAGCACATGGTAAACTTGGAAGTGGCAAAACTCAGAGTAGATCATATGGGTCAAAGGTCAAACAATAGGGATCAGGGGCAGCCTTCTACAGGATAAATGGCTAGATGGGAACTAGAAAAAGTAAATAGGGTGAGGGAGAGCGTGATGGAAAGGTGCCCAATATTGAGCAAGCGGGAGCATGAAAGTGGAGGTAGAAATGATGTGGGTGTGGATACTGGGAGATAAGGCCAGCCTAGATGTTGAAACAATCACCTATCCCAATTGCCAGCGATAGATGCAAATTCTGCTTACTGGAGACTGCAGCCACATTAATGAGGAACTTGAAGACATGGAAGAGAGGCTGAGCAAATGTCAGCACCGTGAGGATGGCTTGGAAGAGCCAGTGTAGAGCGTCATGGAGCATATACCAGGGGTCCACTGCAACTGGGGGAGCAAGAAGAATCATCTCAGGAAATGACAGGAAGACTGGCGAGGTTGAGAGAAGGCTTGGAAAATCAGGAGTCTCTAAAGTCAAGGAAAAGCAGTTACTGTACCCAATGTAATTCACATAACGTAGCGAGAAGCCATCTCATTCAAGGAGGTGATCTGCTGACCATGAAGCCTCAGAAGATGCATAGACTGGCAGTCTAAAGCATGGGTTTAGACCATGAAGGTGGAAAGAATTTAGGAGGAACATCACACACTACATCTGACTAGACTCTGGCTCTGGAAGAAAAGATTTATACCCTAGCTGTATAGAACAGTCTTATTGCCACACTGACAATCTACCCAGTAAGAGCTTCAAGCTCCAGTTTGAAGGCTTGGGGGAAATATATGAGATAATGCCATTATTTTAAAAATAGAATTATATTTTCCATATAATATCATATTCTTGAGCTGGGCATAGTGTTATACCAGGTATTCCAGATACTTGGGAAGACTGCTTGATCCCAGGAGTTTCAGGCTGTCCTGAAAAACATGTGAGATTTTGTCTTCCTACTCCAAAATTTTGTGTAATGTTCTAGTGTATGATTATTGCAAAAATCTTTACAATGAATGTTGAAACTGCAATCACAGCCATTACTATTTGCCTCCTAGAGAGACGTGGTCTACCTAACTACAAAGAGTGAAAGGGAAGGCATGAGGTCCAGTCTTAATCGCCTCAATTTTAAGTCAACAGCCTCCAGCCATTTGGTTGTACTTATTCCTTCCAGCTCCCTTTAAATGATCTGTTTTTAGGTAGCTGTTTCCAGGGCTCTCAGTTACTGGGAACATCTGGGGTGTGTGAATAAGTCGTCCTCAGCAAAACAAAGTGCAGCTCAAGTGAGACCCTATGAACAAATGGCTCCACCGCCGCCAGTTCTGTGGCAGCTGGCTGCACTGGGCAGCCTCCAGCCCACTGTCCCAGATGGCATTGAGAAGCCTTCGCCTTGCACTCTGAAGGATTTGTTCCTACACAGCGTGGAAACAGTTTGTTCTTGTTGACTCCACAGGAAAACTGAGCTTGCAGGTTTGACGCAGGAGCGGGTCAATCAGCACAGATGAAAGCTGTTCCTCCTCACGGACCACGCCCCCGGCCTGGCTAGCATGCCGGCGAATGGGAGCCAAGAGACAATTGTGGTGTTCTTTTTGGGAAAACCTGAATTCAGGCACTCAGCGCTGTGAGTTGGGAATGTCTTCCTCACCCACAAAGAACACTGCAGGAAGTCTGCAAACACATCCTCTGCAGTGGCTTCAGTTTCCCTCCTGGAAGCCACACCGTAACAGCAGACTGTAAGTTTTGTTGGCACATTAGGAAGACAAGAGTCAGTGGGTTGATCAAAGGCTTGGACCCCGGAGGAGGCAAGACTGGCTTCCTAGCTGGGATCAGTGGTAATTGATGGGGAAAAGCATGTGAGGCAGAAATGGAGCTGGTAAGAATCATCTGAACCAGAGGCTCAAAGAATACGAATTTGGTGCCTCCCACTTCCTCCCCATGAGCACAGAATCAAGCAGAATGATTTCTACAAACAAGGGTCTTGGGTAGCAGTGCTCCAAAGCAGCGCTTAGTTATCTCTGAAATACTCGAGGCGCTGTCAAAACCGCATTCATCCCGCTTCACGTAAGCTTTTGATGAGTGACAGGAGGCTCACACAGGAGCAGCTCTTTTCTTCTTTCCAGGATCTAAGTCCAGAATGCAGTCATGATACTCAATCTTCAAACCGTTCTCTGACTACTAACAGGAAACAGAAGACACTCTGTTGTTCCAGAGTCAATTAGTCTGGGCTTGGCTTTGTTTTGACTAAGACTTCTGAATTTTTGCTGATACAACAGATGTGCACTGTCACACAGCATATATGCATATACTTAAACTGCTATTATTTTCCCTAAAAGACAAAACTATATCTCCAAAAAATGTCACATGGTGGTGACAAAGGTTTTACTAAGATAGCATCGACCATAATGAAGACATTTTGACTTACCTTACTAGAATTCTTTCAACATTTCTTATTCTAGCTCCAAAAGTGAGTTCAGCCTTGATCTATCTAAGATACGCCCTTTTTGATTCAAAATTCATAGATTATAGCAACAACAACAAAACCCCACATAGATCATTGATATATCATCTTTATTATTCAAATACTTTCCAGATTATTGGATACTTGTTGTAGAAATAAAAAAATCTATATCAAAACCTCAGCAAAAGTTTTTGCAATCAATATATCTAAAAACTAATATCCTTTATGCATGTGGGGCTGAGATGATAATCAACACTTTTTGACCTACAAAGATGATAACTGCACATGGAACAACTTTTATAAATAAATGGTCCCAGATTATTGGCTGAAAATACAAAAATGCTGAAAACATGAAAAACTGTATGATTTTACCAAGAGTCAAATAAATGTAAATAACAAAGCAAAAAAAGCAATCAATTTCACCCATCGTAAGTACTAGGGAATCTGCAGAACATGGTCATCCAGCATGTCATGCAGAGAACCCTCATACAGCACCAAGAGAACATAAACTGGAGCAGGCTTTGGGGGAAGCAGACCCACAGTAATGTAACAAAACATTAGAATGTTGTAATACCTAATTATGAGTTGGGGTGATTCCAGTTTTGTGAATTGATTTTAGAGAAATAGAAAGGTTACAAAGTTTGGACAAAGGCATGTACCTCACCTGGGCAGCATACTAGAGCTGACCCCGTAGTCTGGGACACAGGTGAGCTGACCCTGAAGGCGTGAAAGCAGGAGAGATGACCCCAGCCCCCTCATCTGCCATGTGGTGGCATGGCTAAGAGACAGTTGCCCTCCCCCCTCCCCCATCACCACCTGTGACAGGTGAGAGAGCTGGCCCCAGAGGCACAAGACTGGGAGAGCCAGCTCTGACCCTCAAGGACTGCAACACAAAAGAGAGCGGACTCTGCACCCAATCTGGGCACTACAGTTAGAGTTGACTCTGTTGTGGGGTGTGAGCCAGCCCTAAGGGCCGGAAAGCAGGAGAGCTGACCCTGTTGTGGAATATCCTTTTATACTGTATGAAGATGTGTCACTGTGATTGGTTTAATGAAGAACTGAATAGCCAATAGCTAGGCAGGAAGAAGTTAAGCAGGACTTCTGGGGACAGACCTCAGAGAGGAAAAAAGGCAGTCTCCAGCTGGATGCAGAGGAAGCAGGACACATAGGAGAAGAGGTAAAACGTCACATGCCATGTGGCAGCATGTAGATTGATAGAAATGAGTTAATTTATTATAAGAGCTAGTTAGAAACAAGCCTAAGCTAAGGCTCAGCTTTCATAATTAATAAAAAGTCTGCATGTGATTATATGGGAGCTGACAGGCAGAACAGAAAAAGACTCATTGCACATAGTGTCCAATGTGGGGCTATGTATATTCATATAAGGTCTGTGAAAGCTAAAAAAAATGTTCAGAGCACACACTCAAATGAGGCTTCCTGGTACAGCTTCCTGGTAACTAAGGTCTCTGGAGTAAGCTTAGTGTACAGATTTGCAGCTGCTGGAGCCAGCCACCTGTGCCATGTGCTAAGCTGAGCTGTGTGGTGGCTGACATAGCAATTTAAGATTTGTCTCATTTGAGCAATGAAAGAGATATCTTGACAGAGTGAGCCAGTATGGGGTTAGGGAGAAACCTGGTGCTAGGGAAATCCCCAGGAACCCACAAAGATGTCCCTGGATAAGACTCCCAGCAATAGTGGAGAGGGTGCCTGAACTAGCCTTCCCCTGTACTCAGATTGGTGACTACTCTAATTGTCATATAGAACATTTAACCTATATCCAGTGACTGATGGAAGCAGATGCAGAGACCCACAGCCAAGTACTTGGCCGAGCTCCTGGAGTTCAGTTGAAGAGATGGAGAAGAGACTATAGGAACAGGGGTGGGGGTGGGGGGTTGGGAGGAGGTCAAGATCATGATGGGAAAAACCACAGAGAAAGCTGACCCAAGCTAGTAGGAGTTCATGGACTCTGGATTGACAGCTGGGGAGCCTTCATGGGATGGAACTAGGTCCTCTGAATGTGGGTGACAGTTGTGTGGCTTGATCTGTTTGTGGGGCCACTGGCAAATGGATCAGGACCTGTCCTGGGTACATGAACTGGCTTTTTAGAGCCCATTCCCGATGGTGGAATAGCTCGGTGTGGGGGGCCGCGGGCGAGGGGGGGGGGGGGAAGGGCTTAGTCCTGCCCCAACTTGGAGTGCCAGTCTGTGTTGACTACTCAAGGGAGGCCTTACCCACTATGTGGAGTGAATGGGAGGTGGGATGAGGGGAAGTGAGGGGGAACAGGAGGAGCGGAGGGAGGGGGAACAGTGGTTAGTATGTAAAATGAAAAAAAGTTTAAATAAAAAATAAATAAATAAAAATACAAATTAAAAAAAAAGATTTGTCTCATGCAGTCAGCAAATACTGCAGGTGCTTAGTAAAGCCAGGTCCAGAAAAACTCTAAAAAGGTACAGTATGTTTAAAAATATGCTTAGATGCTGAAGAAAAAAAAAGAAAATGTGTATAGACATTCACAGAAAAAATAGTTTAAAATAATAAAGTGAAGTCTTTAAAGAGAGAGTAAAGTAATATTTTTTAAAAAGCCACATAAAGATTGAAAATACACAGGGTGTCTGAATCCTGTATGATGTTTTGTTGACTTTGAAGTTTTTGAATGCTAATGAGAGAATGGCAGCTGTTGAGAGACACTGGATTATGGAAGGGACTGCTGAATTAAACCAACCTATATACTTTAGAGATGTCTTGGCTTCAGAATGGAAGTCAAAAAATGTGTTGTGTTGAGGGAGAGGTTGTGCTTTTGTTTCCACAGGAAGTGAAAAGCTATGGATTCCTTCTAAGTTAATCAAGATAGATTCGACTGAGGGAAACCTCCTCCTGAAAATCTTGGCTACAAACATAAAAAAGGAACAAAATAAAAACTACAAGACAGGTGATATATAAGCTGATCCTTTGACATGGGAACAGCTCTGAGCCTGGATGAGACATGATAAATCTTGTTGGCTATAGAGTCCTCACGACTTACTATTACATGCCATCCTTTCATATGGCATGGATAGGGATTTGGTTATATAGTCCAAACAAATTTATAAAGTTAACAGATGCCTTTTACCTGCTCAAACATAAAACAAAAAAAATCTTTAACTGCCTTATGCACACTGTACATTCTATACTTGTGTTAATGCAAATATGTATGTTACCTTTGAAAGTTTGTGTGCTTTCAGAGCAAGGGGACCAGAAAACAGTGAAAACAGGTGGTCCAGGTGACCCACCCTCTCAGAATACCTCTGTTACAGTTTCTTCAGAGTTCTATATTCAGAACAGCTTCAAGGCTGCTGGCTGAGATGGTCCAGCCTCACAGACTATTCTAGCCAGGACTACAGATAAGCCTTGTACTTTCCCATTGCACAGAGACTGGACAACAAATGTTATGGCTAATTTTCCCAGGACTTGATCATTATCTCAGTTTTCTCAGGTTCCTAAAGATAATGTTGCCAACAGACAACAGGAAGCAGTCTAGAGAACACAATACCCACCTTTCTAAGAGGTGGAGTGGGTAGTTTTGGGTCATTCAGTGGGTTATGGATGTTTGTCATCATTTAGGGAAGCTGGTTACAAGTTGACCAGGGAAAAAGCTAAACAAAGGAGATTAGATTCAGGGATCTCTTTCTGAAGGGAAAAGGGGGGATATAGTATAGAAATGTTGGCATAAAAAGGTAGATTGTTCAGTCTACTTTTGAACAACCATTAGTCTCAAATATTTTACACTGGTATGTAATATTTTTTGTTATACTATATCATATGTTTCTATTTCTTGTTTAAGATATTGTACCTATGAAGCTCATTTTAAAATGTAATTTAAAGTTCTAGTCCTTAAAACCTGTTTAGGATATTAAGAAATACAGGTTAGTAGTTAGTCATGTATAACAACCAAACTTATAGTCATGTTAGGTATGTTTTCAAGATCAATCACAGGCATACTTTAAATAAATAGATGGTCTTCAAACACTTCAAAGACCTATAGAATATGGCATTTAAAATGTTTTAATAACATAACGCTTTTCATGACAGTGAGACAGGTCTGCTCCTTAGCAGCACCAATTTACTTCAAAAAAGGATGATGGGCATCAAAGAACCTCCTTATGGAGTTTGCTTTCTTCGTGGCAAAAGCTAGCCATTTGGGCAAGAAACTGCCCATGTCTTGACTGCTGACCGTATGCTGTCCAAACTTGACAAACAGGACACAAAAGAAAGTGACTGCCAAACTTTGCCAAGACAGGGTAGGACAGTCCTTCAAAAATTCCTGCTTCACAGAAAAGTCTGTCAGATATTCTAGGCCTGTAGGCCAAAGATGGTTGCCAAATGTTACAGGGGAACCTTGGGTAACTGTCTAGGCAGCCAGCTGTTTCTGACATTTCTATAGTTTTGGAAGTTGCTTGCTCTGCACTTTCTGTTTACTCAAGTAGTATTATATTCTTCTTGGGTCTCTGATGGAGTTGAAGATGAGATAGTTATAGTTAAACAGTTTTGTTTGTTACCAATTTCAAAAAAGAAACTCACAAAAAAGGTATAAAATGTATAAGGTTGAAAGACAAGATCTTAAATTGTTTATCTAAAAAAAGTTTTGAGATCTAAAAAAATAGTTTTAAGATGGTATTACAAGTTATGATAAAGTGGTTTAGGTATAAAACTTTAAATTCATCAAATAAGATAGATAATAGAGAATTTTGTCTGAATATGCTGAATACAAATGTACTTAACATTGTGAATATAATTTTTACTTAATAATTGTTCTTATTGTTTATAGTTTTATTATGTTAGAGTTAAAACCTTTCCTTTTTATTTAAACAAAAATGGGGAAATGTTGCAGAATATCTTTTTACACTATGTGATGATGTATCACTGTGATTGGTTTAATAAAGAGCAGAATGACCAATAGCTAGGCAGGAAGAAGTTAGGCAGGACTTCTGGGGACAAAGAGAACTTGGAGAGGAAGAAAAGCAGAGTCTCTAGCTGGAAGCAGAGGAAGCAGGATACATAGGAGGAGAGGTAAAAATCCACAAGCCATGTGGCAGCATGCAGATTAATAGAAATGAGTTAATTTAAGTTATAAAAGCTAGTTAGAAACAAGCCTAAGCTAAGGATAACCTTTCATAATTAATAAGAAGTCTCCACATGGTTATTTGGGAGCTGGTAGGATGCCCCTTACAACAATCAGGAGAGAGGGTCCTGTACCTTGCCTGGGCAAAACAGAAGAGCTGGTCCTGGTGGTGTGAGTGTGGGTGACCCAGATCTTAGGAGAACTGGTCCTGCTCCTTGCTGCAGACTGCATTGGGTGAGCTAGCCGAGGCAGTGCTGGAGAGCTCGCCCAGGTAATGACAATGAGGGAAAGCTAGCAAGCTGACCTATCCAGCTACCACCTAGGTCCAGTACCAGGGCTATGAGTTGGTCCACCCCAACATCCACTTCATCTATGAACTGTTGGAACATTTGAAGGGGTTAACCTACAGATTCTAAACAGCAGAATTTCCATGGCACAGGACAACAACAGGATATCAAACAGGAGCCCCAATGAGAGCCCATGATTGGTGGCGTAGCAGAAGCCAGAGGCCTCGAGCCAAACCAATGGCTCATGGCAATGAACACTTGCAAGTAAAGATGAATGGACTATAGGGGAACTGTGTGACTGAACGGGCCACACTACAGCTTCCAGGACAAAATCCTTCTCCCTTTTTTGTTTTGTTTCTTTGTTTGGTTTGGTTTGGGAGTTTTCTTTTAAATTTGTTTTTGTTTTTGTGGGAAGGCTGCAAGGGTAACACTCAGGTACAAGGAGACAGGGAGTTGAGTAGGATCAGAATGCATGATGTGAAATCCTCAACGAATCAAAAGTGTTTTTAAAAAGTGCAGTCAAAAGATACACACATTGCACCAATTCATGTAGAAATTTGAAGACAAACTGTATATCCAACAAAGGAAAATTAACAGTGCTTAGAAATACAGGTGCTAGATTCAGACGGATGTATGCACAGCCCTTTTTTTGGCTCTTTGATGATTGTATAATGTCAGGGCAGGGGAGATGGCTCAGTATGTAGGGGCATTTGCTTCCAAGCCTGACAACCTGAGTTCCATCCCCAGGATTCACATGATGGGAGGAGAGAACCTACTTCTGAAAACCTTATCCTCTAACCTACACACACACACACACACACACACACACACACACACACACACACAGCAAGTACATAAAAAGTGTAATTAAAACTAATGATAATTATGAGATGCTGAGCAAATTGCTGAAACTTTATATCTAAATTTTCTTATCCGAGTTCCTGCTTTATTGGACTTTTGCTAGGATGATATGGAAGCATGTCTGCATGCCACTTGGAGCAGGATGAGGAACACAGAGAATACAAGCTTCTGGATGTCATTGTGTTGCTGTTCCTCCTCAGTGTTGCATAGCTCTCTGACAAATATTCAGTAACACAGTAAATACCTATGATGCCATGTGAAAATTGAAATGGATTTAGATTATATGCAATCACAAAGAGATGATGGACCAGACTCCACAATACACAGAAAGGGAAGAAACGGGTGAAAGAAATGAAAGAAAGAAATTAACAAGGTCGTCTGGCTCTTTGATGGGGGAGCAGTTTTGTTACGAGCACTCAATTTCTGTGCCATTTCCAATGTGGAATAATGAACATGTTTATTTTCACCTTTGAGGATATCTAACAGTTTCTTCTAGGACATATTGTCAGTCTCTGGTGTTTGCTCTCCAGGCAAAGTAGGTAGCTGTTTTTCTCCATGACTTCCAGGCTGGCATTGGAGGCTGCTGGGCTGCTGGGCTGCTGTGCAGAGAGGGTGTACAGGAGTACAGCTTTTAACTTCTGGATTGTGCAGTTCCATGCAGTATTAGGCAACTCTAGTCATTGTCAGCCATGCTGAAACAGGAAGAGCCTGAAACGAGATCAAGTTGGCACTCTGGAAACCATAGAAGAATGCCTCCCTGTTCCTTTTCACATGTGCACCCCACTTATTTTTCTCTGCTGGGACCTCTAATTCCCCTTTGGTTCCCTGCTGCTAGTGGTTGGATAGGGAGTCTGAAATCACCTGTTCAGAGTTCAGTTATGCGCCTCCTACCACTCGGATGAGGAACTTCTAACTCCCAATGACCTTCTATAAAGTTAATGTGGGTATAATTAGTGGAGATGAGATCATTAGATTGGAAATTTGGGGGAAAAATGAGTCATGCAGAATGTGAACACATTCTCCATACAGGGAGGATACCTTCTAAAGACATTCTCTGCTCCAAGCCAAGGAATTAGGAAAAGCCAAGAAGACTCCTAGAGACACCTCCCGGTGCCTTCAGGGGCAGAATGGCTCTGCTCACAATCTGTCAATAGATTTGTGCCCTTCAGAACTGTGAGGCGATGTGTTTCTGTTGCTAAGTTCATTGAGCCTGTGGAGCTCTTACAGCATCCCTAAGCAACACATACATCCTCTCCTCAGTCTGGGTCAGGTCCTCTCCTCTTCCTCCTCCTTTCACTGACAAAAACAAAAGACTCGTCACTCGTCAGCAAGAACGTACTGTGTGGTCCAGGAACAGGACAGCACTCTGTGCCCTCCCCAGGGGGCACTGTGTAATCAGTGATTCTGTACGTTATTCACAGTCCAGTGGCATTTGCCTTCTGGTGAGAATGTACAGTCATGTGCTGTCTGACCAGTGGGGACACATTCTGAGAAATGCATCATCAGGTAACTCGTCATTGTACAAGCATCACAGAGTTCATTACACAGGCTCAGACAATCTAGATAAGACCCCCATATGACCTTGGAACAATCTAGAGATGTGGTAAACATGAGTGAGACAAGGCCAACATGCACAGTCTCCTGTTCTACAGTGACTTTTTTAGTAGTGCACTTTAAAATAACAATAAAGGTATTATGTAGAAAACATACAAACTAGTAGCAGTCACTTTACTCCCAAATGTTGTACTGAGCATAATTTTGATGCACTTGGCAATGCTACCATGACCACAAGTACTTTGCACTGTGATATCTCAATAGCCACAGTATCGTCGACATGCCAGAAATTTTTAACTATTCTAATCTTCTGGTACCAGCCTAATGTGGCCCAGCCCTGACTGCAGTGTTCTGGAGCCATGTTTCACCATATCAGCAGAGGCCACGTTTAACTCTCACATCTTAGACCATATGCCTGCTTATGACAAGACTCTAGAAGCTTTCATAGGGTTGGCATTTACCCCAGGCAACACAGAAATAGCAATAGCAATCCTCAATGTGATGTTGGTTTAAAAAAAAGTCTTTCATTTAATATTTTGACTAGATTACAAGAATATGTGGGTAAAAATGAGGCCCCAAATTCAGTTTAAGAAGTGAGGGATTCACTTCTTAGTCAGGGGGAAATCCTTTGCTCATGAAGATTATCATAGCTAGAGATAGAATGTTGTGTCTCCTCAAAATGTATATATTGAAGGCCTAACCTGTTAGATGATGGTATTTGGAGATGGGGACTTTGAGAAATGAATTAATCAGGCTTCTCTAAAGGGGCAGAACTAGTTTAAAGGAAAGAAAGAAAGAAAGAAAGAAAGAAGGAAGGAAGGAAGGAA
>CABHPQ010170714.1:0-46178 GCA_902168405.1 Peromyscus aztecus | reverse complement strand
CCCCCCCCACACACACATGCTGATCTGACCAGAGATCCAGGCCTACAGTCTGGCCCCATTTCTCCCCAGGGTAAGAGATTTGCACTGTCTGGTAGCTAATGTGAAACCAGTTTAAACAAATATTCTTTAACTAGTTTTCTTGTGGTTTATAGTAGATAGATAATTATGTTCCCTGCTCAAAATAACTCAAATTAAATTTTCAGTGAAATGGTTATTAAAGTAAAACAGTTAGATTTTTGTACATAAATTTACTGGTATTCTTTGGAAAACAGACATTATAGAAAGGATGTATCATGAGTGTAAGTTTGATGTAAAGAAACTTGTGGGAGATACAAAATTGAATAAATTTTTGGTATTTTAAAGAAATTAGGTATAACATAAAAGAAACTAATCTCATGGCCAAAAAATAAACAATTAAAGAGAAAAGTTAAGGGTAACAAAGCTACATTTTAATGAGATTTATAACACATAATAAAAACATTCCAATTTGTTGTGCAACAGGAATTTTGTCTTTCTTTTGAAAGCCCAATGTCCTAAGAGCAGTAAATATTCCAGTGAGAACAACAGAAATAGAAGGACCTCCTATAAAAATAAAGGAACTTCCTAAGTCTTCTTGGCCTTTGACCGTACTCCATAATTTTCCAAATAAGTTCAGTACCTAAGGACAAGTTTTGGCTCCATGGCATTTATTTCCTTCTAAAAATTAGGTTCAATCCTTAATGAAAATAACCCAAGTTCACCCAAAGACAAATGTGCTCATCAATTACATCTCCTTTGCCTCCTTTATGAAACACTACTTAGGGGAAAATTCACTAACTACCCTAAAGGAAAAAATGTAATGGTTCTTAAAGTAATACTCTGCATCCCAAGGTGTGCTCTTGTCATGAGTGCATTTGGTCTAGAAATAAAAGCTGGAGAGGACAACTGAGTTTGAATATCTCTGCACCACTGTAGTGAAGACTTCTTGTTAATTGGTAAGTAGGACATGCAACTAAGACTGTGAATAAAAGATCTCTCAATCTATAACCCAGGAAGTTCACAGAAATCTAAAGAGGAACACAGACACACACACACACACGAAGCACTCACATATGCATTACACAAATATATATATATATATATATATATATATATATATATATATAAAGACATAATTTACAGAGTAACAAAAATAAAAATATAATGAATGAGAAACAATGGCATCACAATACAACAAATAAAAATAGAAGAAATACAAAATACAAGATATGGGAATAAAAATGCCACAATAAAACAATCATTACATTGTATGCTAACTTTAAAATCTAACAAAAAGAAAAAGATAAAAATAATACAAATTTTAACAGTGGTGATGGGAGGGAAAAAATAAACTGTTGAAACAGAATTATAACAAAAACTCCATTAGAAATGGAAAGTGAAACATATTTTAAGAGAAACAAAAATGAAAGTATATTATGAAGACCCGCATAACCATCAATAAGCATCATTAAATATGATCAAAATAATACTAAAAGGAAATTTGTATCTAAGAACAGAAGAATGAGGATTGAAAGAAATGGAAACCAGAGCAATATTTTTATATTTAAAATCTATTCAAAAGATAATTGATATTTTAATGTAATGATAACAAAAAGCTTTGGAGTTTATAACATGAAGAAATAAACCTATGGTAATAATAGATTACAATAAAATTCACAGAAAGTGAAATGAAAGCTGTCACTTGCAGAGACATATACTGTGTATTGTTTATGAGGTGTTGCTGTGGTTTGCATATGAACTGTCCCCACAAAGCTACTATGCTGAAGGTCTTGTCCCTGGCTGGCATCATCATTGGAAACCATTAGAAATTTGTAAGAGCATGTTCCTGGAGGAATGTGTGCTGTGAAGGGCACATTTTCTCCATGGCCCTCTCTTCCTGCTCACTCTGTTCTGGAGTTTCCCTGACTCAGTGAAGGAAGGAGTTGTGCTACACCACGAGCACTCTGCCATAATGTTCAGCCTAGTTTTATGTCCAAGCATTGGTGGGCTAAACTCTTCTTTTACGATTTATAAAAATGTTTTTTTATGATTTATTATGTATATTAGCTATATGTTTAATCTATTTACCACAAGTATTTTTATCACAATGAAAAATGATGAATACAGTGGTAACAGAAGTAGTAAAATATGTTTTTATTTTGAGTCAGGGTTTCACTATGTCAGTATGACTGACCTAGAACATACTGACAGTCTCCTCCTTCTGCCTCCCAAGTGCTGTGATTAAAGGCACTTACTATCACTGGCCTAAGTGATAAAATATTTGAAAACAAACTTTTAAAGATGTCATCTGCAGACTCAAGAGCCCAAAAAAGATATATCAAGACTGCTTAGCTAGTCAAAAGACAGTGGGAAAAATTAAAGAGAAGATGAAATATGACTGAAAATTAGAAAATATATTACAAGGTAGCAGACAAACTTCACCAATTTGATGGTTACATCAAATACAAATGCTACAAATATCTCAATAAAATATCAGAGATTTCAGACTGGATTATAAGCAAACACCTGACAATGTAGTACCTATGAGAATCCTGCTTCAATCATAAAAGACAAAGAAGCATCAAAAGTAGGAAAAAAAATATATCCTACAAATGCCAGCCATAAGCAAGCAGGAGTACAGATTTCAAAGAGCGAATATTCTTCAGTGTAAATGAACCTAATAATGGTAATTCCAAATATGTGGTGGAAAGACAGAAATAATAGGAAAATATAACAAACCCACAACAGAAATTTACTTCTGTCTTATTAATGAACAGAATCTTCAATAATTTAAGAACGCAACAGTGAAATCTGAGATGCACATTATATAAAGGTACCTATGTAGATTTGTATATGTCTATATACATGTTCATAGAGAGCACATTGCATATAATAATTACATATCAGATTATTTTTATATACAGATGAAATATTTGCCAAGATAAGCCATAAGATATGATATAAAATAAGCCTCAATATGTCAAGGAATTAAAATTTTTAATGTGAATTAAACTAGGAACATGTGACAGAAATCTGAGCAATTTGTAAATATTTAGAGATTAAGAATCTTATAGTCGCTGGGCGGTGGTGGCGCACACCTTTAATCCCAGCACTCAGGAGGTAGAGCCAGGCGGATCTCCATGAGTTTGAGGCCAGCCTGGGCTACCAAGTGAGTTCCAGGAAAGGCACAAAGCTACACAGAGAAACCCTGTCTCAAAAAACCAAAAAAAAAAAAAAAAATCTTATAGTCAGGCATGGTGGCACATGCCTGTGACCCCAGCACTCAGAAAGCAGAAGGAGGTGAAGTACCAAAAATTCAAGGTAAGCCTGGTTTACCTATAGGTTAGCCAAGACTACACAGCAAAACCCAGTCCCAAACAAAACAGTCTTACGATTAGGAACAACTCAAAGGGCAACAATTACAAAATATTTTGAAAAAATATTAACAAAACTACTGGAAAACTTGTGGAATGTAGCTATAAGAACCGTTGAAGGAAAAATTGTAGTTTAAATGGTTATAGTCACTGTTTAACCACAGAGATGTGTTTGGTGATTTTCTTTCTGCATAAATGTCATAGTGTACTTACATAGGCTACCATTACTAGGATGCCAATAGGCTATGAGACTGTGTGGGTTCACTGTGTTTTAGATGTTGGGTGTTGTTCGGAACCATTAAGTGGCATATTGTCATATTGGAAAAGATGTTAAGGTCCACATCCAGGACTTAAATTTCTATCTTAGCAGCTTGAAAAGAATGCAAATTAAATTGTGGAAAAGAGGAATTGAAAGTGAGCAGGAGAAGAAACAAGTGAAATACAAAAGAAGATGAGAAAAGTGATAAAAGCACTATGAGACTGACCCAGGAAAAGATAGTACAATTGAAAAGATGGCGCACAAACACAGATATCACAGACATTACTAAGGTATTGTAAAGGAAGCTACTTATGATATTTCCCTTATAGTTTCCGTTATCATTTCTGAGATTATAATCAAATTTCTCTCTTCTATATGCCTCTCCATGCTCTCCTTCAAATTCAAAGCCTCTTTTATTGCATGTATACATGTTGCCTTAGTCAGTGTTCTATTGCTGTGAAGAGACACTATGACCATGGCAAATTTATAAAATAAAGCACTTAATTGCAGCTTGCTTACAATTTCAGAGGTTTAGTCCATTGTCATCATGGTAGAAAGCATGGCAGCATGCAGACAGACATGGTGCTGGAGAAGTAGCATAGAGTTTTACATCTGGATCATCAGGCAGCAGGAAGAGAGAGACACTGGGCCTGGCTTGAGCTTTTGAAACCCCAAAGCCCACCCCCAGTGACACATTTCCCCCAAAAAGGCCACACCTACTCCAATAAGGCTACACCTCCTAATCCCAAGTAACACCAGTCCCTGATGACCAAGCATTCAAATAGATGAGCCTATGGGAGCCAGTCTTATTCAAACCACCATATATATACTATATATATATATATATATATATAGTATATATACACATATGCTAAATATAACCTGTTTGGTCTGTATAATTTTACTTCTAAGTATATTTTCAGAGTTGACAGTTTGGCAATGGACTATATAAACCATTTTTAATGAAACAGACAAATGTTTTGAAAGACAGAAACTATCAAGCTGGCTAAAGACAAATTAGAAAATATTATTAATAGTATTCCCACATAAATTAAAGTATCAAATTAAAAATGTTTTCACAGGAAAGCAAAATTCCTGATGGCTTAGTGATGAATTGTACCAGTAATTTAAAAAACAGAAAAAGGAGGAAACAATTTCTGATTCTTTTAATAGATCCAGAATTACTATACTATTACAGAAATCAAACAAAACCACCACAAGGAAACTATAGCCTGATATCTTTTATAAACACAGATGATGTTAAAATGTTGGGGAAATGAAACCAAATTAAAACAAACAGACACTGGGGATATAGGTAACTAGTTGTGGTGTTTTGCCACTCTACTAAGCAGGGAAAAGAGAAAAGAGCCTATAGTTAAAAACTACAAGTTCCTTACAATGTTTCAGTGAGAACAGACACTGCAGTCATAAAGGAAGAATAAAGGTTAAAATGGCAAAGTCTGAACCACTGAGAAAGGAGTAGGAAGGCTTATGGTTGCATGAGATAACTGAACAGGTAAGAATAGGACAGAGTTCTGAGAAATAAAGGTAGGCCAGCTGGCCCCACATCCCAAGCCCATACAGGGCACTATTCCCTTTTACATATTATTGCTTATAATTCAGATTATTTAAGAGACTAAATTGTAAGTAAATAGCTTCTATGGAAGCTTTCATATAATTCAGAAGAGTCTCTAGGCCAACCCCTAGACAAGGATGAATTAAGAACAGCTACAGTTCTTTCTTGTTAGCTACAAAAGCAAAGTGCTTAGTATAATTATCAGCACTAGAGACACATGCAAGTTTGGCAGTAGCAACAGCAACCATTAACTAACAGCTAGCAGTCGAGGTCAACAACTAACAAAGCCAGAGTCAGAAATGGACAGAGTGCAGCTCTAACTACCCCTAACTACATGGGCAGCACATGAACAAAGCATGATCATCATCTCCCTGGTTGGCTTACCCATGACAGCCCAAAGAACACAGCAATCTCATAGTAATGACTCAGCCTGTATCCAGTTTCTGTGACAGCTCCATAAAAGTTCCTGGACAAAGAGATTCAAAGTTGTTTTCTTTCTCCCATCCACTTTGGGGAACTACTTTTGAGAATTTCTCTCACTTTCCTTAACAGCTTAATAAAGCTTGCTTCCATATTTACTCATGCCCATCAATATCCACATCCTTATTCTTCAGTCATGAAACAAAGAACCGAGTGCCACTCTCTCTGACTTTTGATGGCCATTGAGTTTTCAGAATCTTGGGTCCCTAAGTCAAGCACAACCAGGCCAAGAAAGGTCCCACTGGATTCAAAAATTCCTGCATCACTGCCCAAAGCATCCAAACAATCACAGCTGTAAAGAAAATCAACTTAGCAGTTCACAGGTGTTCACTGATACTAATAACACACACAAAAAAGAATCGTCTTTCAGAAATGTAACATTTAAAAGCTTTGAAGTGGAACTAAGAAAGGCATAAACTAAAAGTGAGAATCAAATTTACTGCCATCTTACACAATAAATGACACTAAGACTTGAAAGCAAATTTTAAGCAGTCTGCCAGTGGCATGAAAAAATGATCATTTGCGTTTAAAATACAGAAAGACTGTTATAAAATGTGAGCAGTGCTTTTCAGCATGTAGGAGCTCACTGTTTCTAATTAGAATTGTACAGCAATTGTTCAAGGTATTTGTCTGGACTATGGAAACTACCATAAGCTAAGAGTGTGTGCAATGGCTTGGACTTTCATAAATACACTCCACCTTAATAGAACTCTTATCTCCCGAAACAACAATTTCTTAATGCTTTAACAAGTACAAAATCACAGGAACATCACAGCTGTATTTCTTACATTCAGCTTAGAAGTGAAAAATAGGAGAAGGTAAGAGAATGTATCTGGGGCTTCGACAAGTCTCCAGATCTCGCTCCAGGTGACAAGATAATGTGTCAAGTAAAAATATCTTTATTTCTGAAGAGCTTTATTTATGTAATTTAACAATCAAAGGTGTTCAATTTCCTGGTCGTATTATTAGATACCTCCCTTCTTTAAAAGCACTTTCTGTCGTCACAGCAACAGAACATCCCACCAGACTTCCTTTTCCGAAAATCCTTTAAGACTGATTCTAAGAAAGAAACACTATTCTGAGACTTAAACCATGTTTTATTTTAAAGTCATAATTCTAAGATATCAACCAGGAGTATTACAGGTGACGGGAGTTTCAGTCAGGTCTCTGATCCCAGTGAATTTTCACACTATATGAGTTGGGAGCACTATACTCTTTATCTTCCTTATCTGAATAAAAATCATGCATAGAATTTGATCCAGTTAAAAGATTTAATCGGGAATTCTATCAGATCATAAGAGAAGTTG
The DNA here is from genome assembly GCA_902168405.1 of Peromyscus aztecus. Classification (NCBI taxonomy): domain Eukaryota; kingdom Metazoa; phylum Chordata; class Mammalia; order Rodentia; family Cricetidae; genus Peromyscus; species Peromyscus aztecus. Next base: position 39,164 of record CABHPQ010170714.1, on the reverse strand, counting down.
GCAATTCTCACACTCTGCAGTATGACCACTGGGTCTGCCTTTGTTAAAACACTCACTGATCTGAAATTCAATGAGGCACACACTTGGGTTCCTACCAGGTCAGGTTCCTTCTCAATCCTCAATTAAACAAAAACCAGTTAAGGAACACTTATGTCCCCACTACTTGGAGAAATCTTTCAAGAAACTTTCATAGGGGAAATAGATGAGATCTCTGTGAGTAAACTGGGGATGAGGGGTGGGTAATGGAGGGTAAGGGAGAGGGGATGAGAACATAAGGGAACGGGATGGTTGAGCTGGAACAGGGATGGAGTGGGAGAGCAATGGAAGAGATAACATGTTAGAGGGAGACATCATGGGAATAGGCAGAAACTGGGTGCTAGGGATGTTCCCAGGAATCCCCAAGGATCACCCCAGCTTAGACTACTAGCAATAGTGGAGAGGGTGCCTGAACTGGCTTACCCCAGTAATCACGTTGATGAATACTCTGTCATCATAGAGCCTTCATCCAGCTGAAAGCAGATGCAGAGATCCACAGGCAAGCACCAGGCTGAGCTCCATAAGTCCAGTCAAAGAGAGAGAAGAGGGATTCTATGAGCAAGGGGCATCAAGATCACAATGGGGAAACCTACAGACACAACCAAACCAAACTAGTGGGAACTCATAAACTTTAGACCAACAGCTGTGGAGCCTCCACAGGACTAGAATAGGCCCTCCGCATAGCCAGACAGTTGTGTATTTTGGTCTGCTTAAGGGGCCCCCTGGCAGTAGGATCAGGATCCATGCCTGGTGTATGGCTTTTTGGAGCCCAATACCTATGGCAGGACACCTCGCACAGCCTTGATGTAGGGAGAGGGGTGTGGACCTGCCTCTACTGAATATACCAGGCTCTGCTGACTCCCCATGGGAGGCCACACCTTGTTGGAGGAAGGAATAGGGGAGGTGGACTGTTGGGGAAGACAGGAGGGGAGGGAGGAGGGAAGAGAGGGGGATCTGTGGTTGGTATGTAAAATGAATAAAAAATTCCTTAATAAAAAAGAAACTTCCATATACATTAAACAAACACAAAGATGTCCTGCCAAGTACTTTTTTTTTTAAGCTATAAAGTCCAACTCCAGAGTTAGAACTCAGAAGCTGTGCTGAAGGCATTTTCCTTCCTAGGAAAGATTCTTATAGAACGGGGTTCATTACAAGAATGTATTGAATAAAACTAGCTTCATCACCACTAATGTTTTGCTTAATTTTAAAGATAATATAATACTGAAGAGAACAATGGATTATATTAATAACACTGCATTGAAAGAGTAAACTAATTTATTGTAATTATTTGTCCCGACATCACCCAGATCATTTGCCATAAACCTCCTAGTATCTAATAGGAGACTAAGATGCAACTTGATAAAAATAAAAAGTTATCATTAAACATAATGAAAACTCCAATTTGAAAATTAAACAGTAAATTGCTCAGCTTCATGCTTTGTTTAGGGTCTGAAGTTTGCAATGAAGATGAAAGAGCTGCTGTAGTTGACTTAAAATAGCTAATCTGAATTTTTATTTGAAAAAAATATAAAAACAATTTAAATCTGTTAGGGAGGTCTGGCCATTAGCTTCCAAGGCAATTCACTCAAATGTCAATACTTTTCATCTTTAAAACAAAATAGCTTTTAAAATTTAATTTAAAAAAACTTCTAAAATTCTTTTGTGAGGGTGAGGGAGGCAGGACTTAGCATAAGACTTGTGTTCAAACTAAAATTCACCTCTTTGGAACTTCAGTTTGAAATGAACTTCCTTAAACTCATTTCTGCATGTATGGACACAGTTACATGGACTGTTTGCAAACTAGTTCTAGCTGATGGGATCAGAAGGACACATCAGACCATTCCTAAAGGAAATGTGACCTGTTATGCATACCACTGGGAAGGCATGTTCTGAATTCACGCTAAGAGTTCAAATTATATTATTCTAGATGTTCACCACAGAATCTAAAGAAGCTTTCTTTACAGCTGAATTCCCCCATACACAAAGCTCTTGTATACTTTTTTTTAACCTGTCATCTTGGAAAATTCTTGTTTTTCTTAATTTATATTTGACATTTGGGGTATTAAGAAATTAATTTTTTTTGCCAAAGACAACTTATTTAATTATTTTCACGAAGTAATAACATCTTCAGCACAAATTGAAAGGTGGTTATTATGAAACTACAATGTGGATACTGGCTTTGACATAGGCTAGATTTAAGAATTTCACATTTAAAATAATCACTATTTATTAACCTACACTCAATAATGTAATTATAGTGTGGTTTATGGAACATCCACCACCTGAACAAATCCTTCAGTTTCTATATAACATACCATATTTTAAACAGTCCCTTATTAATGAAAATTTAGATATTATGCTGACAGTGGAGGCTTGGCTTACTCCATCTTACCCTTCATTTAACTGTACCAAGTGGGAGACTACAAATCACACTCCAGAGTCCCTTGCAGCCACACTTCTCAATGTCAGTTGGGCTCTGCCTCTCACAAGATGCTGATATCCCTCTTCTCCCCTCTTCCCACCTTTGCCTCAAATTTATGCTGGAAAGGACAACAGAGGAAACTTGAGAATTTTCTTCTGCAATGACATCCCAATGAACACTTTTAAGTTTCTAAGCAGCAGCATTTGTAGCAGCAGGAAAAACAGCAAAGATGTCCTCACCTGGCTTCCCGACCCTTGTCCCTCGCAGGCGGGATAACCACTCTTAGTTCCTTAGGTTTTGAGGGGACAACAGCTGCAGCAGCAAGCACACTGCTCTCAATTTCAACACAGCCCCAGACTGTCTCTGCATTACTTCCTTCAAGTATGGTTCCATGTTGTTGGGAAGTCTAGAACCTGCTTCTTTGGCCTTTTCAAAGTTTTCACATACAATCATTTTCTACTATTAAATCTCATGCCTTACTCATCAAGTAACTACAGTGATTTCTCTTTCCCTCAGTGAATTCTGACATAATCTTTTGCTATGATTAACCCATTTTTTTCTAAATAAAGTTATAATTTATAGAGAGTAAGATTAATTATCTTGGCATACTATTTTTCAACTTTCTACAAACTAACACAGCTGAGCAATTTTCACAAAATTAAGATCATTGACTGGTGGTAAAGCTTAGAGGTAAACTGTGGACAACGCATTTGCAAGGCTCTAGGTTCAAAACCCTGCCGCTACCCCACAATTCTATCATGCATTCTATGCACTTTTAAAAATCACCCTCTCACCTCTTGAGCATTACCAGCTACTCACCTGCTTCTGCATTTTTTTTCTTTTTTGGAATCTTACATAAATGCATGTACAGAGTCCACAGACTTTTGATGATGGCTTCTTTCACTTAGCATGAGTCATGCAAACAATGTACATCAATAATTTATTCCTTTTTTGCTATACAAGACCATTTAGGATGTTTCCAGTTATTAACTGATTAAAATAAAACTAATGAAAAACACAGTTTTTTTCCATTATCTTGGGTAAATACTTAGGAGATAACCCATGTGGAAAACCCAGCTGAATGGAGGTGATCAAAGAGGATGAAAAGAGATGACATGAGTGGGAAGAGATTTAGAAGCAAAAACAGACTCTACTTGGTGATGATCTGATCTGCAGTGGGAGAAAGAGAAATCAATTATGACTCCAAGGACACATTTTCCTGAGAAACATGAAGAAAATACCAGTTATTGAGCTGAGTGGATGAGGTAGTCACAGGTTTGGGAAGGAAATCAAAAGTTTGACTTTAGTCAAGCTAAATTTGAGATCAAATATAATATTTACTATTTCCTTAGATGGAAGTCTCTTAGGGTATAATCTGTATCCTTACTAATATACAATTTTCTATAATTGTAAAAGAATGGGTTAGAAAACCTAGACGATTTGGTGGGGTGTCTTTTGGCCTAAAAATTATGCAGTGAGAATCATCAGGCTGTCACAGGTACAAATTTGTAAGTGCACTGAGCTTGCTCTATCTTGAAATGGTTACCTATGGGTTATCTCTAATATTTCTGACTGTGTCAATAGTCCACAACAGCTAAAAACAGACTGGATATGATTCTGCCTTCAAGATATCAGGAGGCAATGTAGTATAGTAGTTCAGTCCTCCAAACTGAAATATTCCCTCCTAGAAGGAGGAGGGAGACTCCTAAGACTTAAGAAGCTAAGGCACTTACAAGATTCAGGAAGGGCAGAAAGTCTCAAGACTCACATCACAGGCTCCTCCTTTGGACTACATTAAGTGGTGAGCAACTGGTAGGGAAGATGAACATCTTCAATGGAGGTAATTGACAATTGAGCAGGGAGTTCCAGAGATGCAGTGTTTGTGAGCTGTCATCAATTTACCTTTGAGTTGCCCATGCTCCCGTAGGTAACCTCGCAAAATTCACTTGTTCACTAAGGTTGATTTGCAATTTCTCTTTGGGCTGTCATTTTAGTAAACTATATGGGGCTGAAAAGACTTTTGTTAACATTTTCCCAGAAAAAGCCCACAAAACAGGCAACTTGGTTGTTATGGAATTTTTCTATGCTGGGCTTTCTAGTTTTATTGTTTGTTCATTCATAGCTGCTATCATGTAGTCTTCGATCTTTCAGAACAGAACTCTAGATTTCTGTATAGTTTCTTAAATCTTAGTGTGATATAACTGATCAGTATTACTTAGGTTTGAAGGTGAGTGAGTTTTAGCCTTGATATTGCTCCCATGGTTAGGAAGGGATGTCAAAGCACCAGCTAATACTGTCTCTTACTCTTCCAGGTATATGTATGGTTTACCTTCACCATTTTCCTCTTAGTGGACCCACAACTACAGTCAATGGAGAGCAAAGGTGTCCATTAAGTCCCTGTATGATCCAAGATAACTGCAGATCTAGTGAATGCTTTAGTGACCAAATTTTGGCACCATAGTGGAAACATTATTGCAGTTTCAAAATTAATAGTCTAAGATATCAGGAACAATGTAAAGGAAGACGACTGCACTGGATTAAACAAATGGTATTTGTTCTTCCTTGTCTTAAGGTTCCTAAAAGAACACAGTCTGGGGCTCTTTTAGCAGTTCTGTAGTATTTTCTATCTCCCAGCTAAGACATGCAATTGCTACGTCATAGTCACAAAAAGACTGTTCAGCCTCCAAGCTGAAGTCAGTGTCCCCAGAGCAGAGCTTCTGTCTTTGGTCTACTGGCATTTCTTCAAGTTATTCTGTGTTCTGGGAGGTGCTTTGCATACTTTTGGATACCTCCTAGTTGTCAGTAGAAAACCACAACCTAAAAATAATCTAACGTCAACTTTCCCAAGGGGGCAGAATTATGTTTTAGAACTGCCAAGAGGAAATATTTGTATTTTGTTCTTTCTTTAAACTATTACTCTTTTCTTAACATTCTTTTTATTGGTTCTCTGGGAATTTCACATTATGTACCCCAATCCCACTCATTTTCCAGTCCCACTGTATCTGCCCTTCACCTTTGTAGGAAAACTAAAAAATAAAACAACTAAAAATAAGATTAAAAATAATAAAAAAAGAATGCAAGCAAGCAAGCAAACAAAAGACTCCACTTCACTCCTGATCTTTCTCCCTCTCTACCGCCTCTTCATTTGTTTTGGTGGCATTGGGAGCTGCAATGTATAATGCAGTAGACTCTTTTGTCCAAACAGTTTTACTTGCAAATGTTCACTGTGTAATGTGTTGTTGGTCGGGTTCAAGGCTTTTGGCTTCTGGTATACCATCAATACTCGACCCTCACCAAAACTCCTCTTGGTTCTCCTTCATTTGTCCTGAGTCATGGAGATCCTGTGGCCATGGTTTTGTAGGACCAGTCCCTTCACGTGCTCCAGAAAGTCATAGATAACAAAGATGTTGTGGATTGCCCACTCAAAGCCCTGGATGTGTGTCTGGGTGGTAGCTGGGTTGTCCTGACTGGGCCTCTGGGACCACCCCCCTCTAGTGAGGGGCAGAGCCAGCTTTCCTATACCCGTGGTGAGGGATGGGGCCAGCTTTCCTAAAAGTGTGTGTGTGTGTGTGTGTGTGTGTGTGTGTGTGTGTGTGAAGCTCTTCTATTAGGAGAGGGTTCACTCTCCAGTGAAGGGGGGTGGTTCTTTCCATGCCAGTGAAGGACGGGACCAGCTCAGCATGGCCCTCACATTTCAACACATGGTTTGCATGGGCCCCTGTGGTAACACAGTCAATAATATTAACACAGACCCCAGCTGCAGCAAAACCATGGACCCGGACATGGCCATCAGCAGCAGCTTGGGGCTGGATGTCACCATGGCCTCAAGTAGAAGCACAAGCCTCTTAGATTGGCATGGCCCCAGAAGCAATACATCCCTTTGATCCCAATATGGCCACAGGTAGTGGCCCAGAAGCCAGGAATCCTTGTGGCCTTTGATGTCAACATGGGCCATGGACATCAACACAGACCCAGGCTGCTGCAGAACCACAGACCCAGACATGGCTCTCGGCAGCAGCTCCAGCCTGGATGACACCATGATCCCAGGTAGCTGCATAGGCTACTTAGATCAGCATTGCCCCAGCTACAGGGTGGCCCCAGGTGGTTGCCAGACCTCGAGTATCCATATGGTCTTTGATGGCACCAGGAGCCATGGATATCAACACAGTCCCTGGCTGTGGTGGGACCATGAACCAAGACATGACTCTAGGCTGCAACTAGGACTCAATGTCATCATGGCCCAGAGTGGCAGTCCAGGGCACTCAGAACTGTATGGCCTCAGTGGAAGCATGGCCCTTGGATACTAACATGGCCTCAGGTATCGGCTCAGACCCCAGGCACCTGTGCAATCTTTGGTGGCAACAGGAGTCAGTCATAGACATCAACACAGTACCTGGCTGTGGTAGGGCCACAAACCCAGACATAGCCCTCTGCTGCAGTTCAGGCCCTGATGTCTCCACGGCCCCAGCAGCAGCATGATCCTCTAGCAATGGCATGGTCTCATACCCCAGGAATCTGCACAGCCTTTGGTGTAACAGGAGCCTCTAACATTGATGGAAAACCTAGCTGCAGCAGAACCATGGACCCAGACATGGTCCATGGACCCAGATATGGTCCTAGGCAGCGGCCCAGCCCCAAATGTCACCACAGTCCTCGGTGGCAGTGCAGGGTACTCAGATCAGCATCACCCTGGCTGTAGGATGGCCCTTGGACACCAACATGGTCCCATGTGGGGGCCCAGAGCCTGCGGCATCCACATGACCATCCATGGTAACAGGTGCCATGGATATCAACACAGACTTTAGCTGTGGTAGGGCCACAGACCCAGACATGGCCCTCAGCTGCAGCTCAAGCATGAAGTCTCCATGGTCCTGGGTGGCAGATCAGGACGGCCCTCTCAGGCACCAAAGTGGCCACATGTGGTGGCCTAGACTCTAGGCATTCTCAGGGCCTTTGGCAGTCACAGGAGCCATGGACATTAACACAGACGACAGCTGCAGCGGGCCAGGGATCCAGACATGGTTGGTGGCAGCAACCCAGCCCGGACCGGATATCACCAACTGGGGCAAGCAGGCCTCCCATCTCAGCCCATTCCTTACCGCCTTCATCTCTTCAGATCTGCCTCTCTCCATGGGGCATGAACCATTCTGCCTCTTTCTCTCATCCTCTACCATGTATTTGCTCACCACAATGGTGCCCGATCACCCATAGTTTCTTCTTCCCACCCAGGGCAAATGGCTCTGGGCAGGTGAGTATGTGTCCATGCTCCACTGCTGAGCAGGCCCATGGATTCCTAAACTGTTATTAAATATACCCTTGAAAATGTTCCTATGATTTTACAAAAGAAATTTTGCCCTCATTTATGTCTTACAAAGACTTTTCAAGATACTACATTCTGGAGGCTGAGTTTTTTTCCTTAGGAATTGGCTATTCTTTTCTGTTTTTTAAAGATAATGTCTTTTTCTTCTCCTTTTGGGCCACCAGTGACATAAAGGTTAGACATTTGATATTATGCAGGTAGAGACCAAAGTCTGTAACTCATTTGTCTTTGAATGTTCGTTTACTGGGGACATATCCTTGAAGAGAAAAGTGCAAGTTATCTCAGGTGTTCTCTTAGACTAACATGAAACTAATACTGATACCAACCTTACAAATATCCCATACCTTCTCACTACGTACTTCATTATCTTTGATGGCTACAAACAGTGTCAGAAGGAGGTCATGACTGACTCAATAAACTGCATTACAGAGAGTTTTGGTTAAATCTCCAGGTAATTTTCCAGATTAGACACAATTTGAGGCCCCACTGTAAAGCAGTCAAGAATGAAGGGCTCTCTCTATTTAAAGCAGACTGCTAGATCATTGCTCTGGAATACATGTCCTTCTTGAGATTTACAGATTTTACAGCATTACAGCATTACAGATGGAAAAAATTCTGTAGAATTGGAAAAGACAGTTCAGTGAAGGAAGAGAAAGATGTTAAATTCCAGCAATAGAGGCTACTCTCAGGAATGTTTTACAAAGAAACAAATAGTCATTACTAACTCAGTGCCTCTCACCGCTTGTCAGACATTAATCTCTTGAACTCTGTCATGATTCCTATCAGCAACAGCACAAGCAGCAGCTATTGGTGACTGCTCACCACGTGGCAGGCCTGATCTGCCTGAGTAAGAAGAAGGCCAAGTGACACCTGTCCAAATGAATGCCACTGAAAATCGAGGGTCACAGAAGGGAGAAAATTATAGATTAGCCTAAAATAAAAAATAATGTGTATATAACTTACTATAAACCAAGAACCTATTTAAAAGCAGGTCGGGGTATAGGAATATTGGAGATAACATCATCCAAATTCAAAAGAATGACTCACAGCAAAGTTTCTAAAAAAAAAAAACAAAACATAGAATCAGATAGTCAATGGGCCATTCTGAATGACAATGTGTTTTCTAAAGATCCCTCAGCTATTCTTTCCTGAGAAAAGGGGGGTAAACTAATAAAATGCAAAGAGTTTTAATACAAGAAAGTCAAGGCACAACTATAGTACTCCAGAGTGGCTTTCTTGAACTTCAAGATCTTGTGGTATCAAAAACAGACTAAAAGGAAAATTTATTGTGCATGTCAAGCTAGACACAAGAGTTCCAACAGGTCCAAATGTTTAACTCACACATAGAAATACTATGCAAAAAAACTTGATAAGACAATGCCTGCTACCTTTTGTCTGACGATACAGTGAAGACTAGATGAGCATTGCCTTCCAGAATGAAAAGCAAACCAAGAAGTACAGCAAAATAGAATGATGCTTCAGAGAATGTTTTCTTTTTCTCCATCTGGAGGTGTTCAGGGAAGAAGACAAATATGACAACTAAGTTCCTTTCTCTCTTCCTTTCCCTATACTCTGTTATTAGCTATCCTTTTCCAGCAACAGAAAACTAAGGGGTCACAGGCTGTTTAGTGCTTCAATATCACCCCAGAGCTTCAAGAAAAAGAACCCAGACAGTTATTTACTGTTTGTTGAGTTCAAAGCCTTTCAAACAAACACAGCATACAGCTAAGACAAATAAAAACATTCCCATCTGCTCCAGAAACAACCCTGCAGTTCCGTTAGAGTCCTGGTCCCACTCATTACAGCTGTAAGTACTTGACCCAGAGCAAGTTATTTCATCGAGTTGACCTCCACAGAAGAAGGTAGTAATGGTGCCTATTGTATAAAGTAAGGTGAGAATTAAACATGTCAATGTACATAGAGCTAAAACAGTATTTGGTACAGAAGAAATGCTGTGTAAGCACAAGCTGTCATTGTTATTGCTGCCGTTATGAAAATAAGTAGGAGTCTAAGAAGGGAAAAGTGAAAAAGAATAGGTTTTAGAATCAGACATAAATTTTGAAAAGTGTGCTTAATATAAATGCAGCATTGGAGCAGTTGTCTAACCTAACAAAAGCTATTTTACCACTTACTGAGAAGAGGCAACAATACAGACTAACGGCTTCTTAAGAATGAAAGCTGTTGACTGCAAACAGCAGAAAGAAGTACCAATGAACAATGCCTGTCATGAGGACCACCTCTCCTAAACACAGTAAGTTCCCCTGTGCTCTGCAGAAGCTGTTTAACTGAGGGTCTACAGGGACCCAGAAAACTACAAAGCCAATTTCACACCATTATCAAAAGGTGAACTTTTTTTCATTTTTTTTTTTTTTTTTTTTTTTTTTTTTTTTTTTTTGGAAATTTTCTTTTCTTTTTTTTTTTTATTTAAAAGTGGTTTTTTGGATTTTACATACCAACCACAGTTTTCATTCTCTCCCCTCCTTCCACTCAGCCCCTCACTATCCCCCCACCCCACTTTGCATTCACTTCTCAGTGATATGCCAGAATTTGTTCATTGGAGACTTTCTTTTTATTTTATTTTATTTTACAATACCATTCAGTTCCACATATCAGCCACGGATTCCCTTGTTCTCCCCTTCCCTCAAGCCCACCCCCCATTCCCACCTCCTCCAGGGCAAAGCCTCTCCCCCAGGACTGAGATCAACCTGGTAGACTTAGTCCAGGCAGGGCCATTCCCCTCCTCCCAGGTGAACTTTCTTATACCCTCCAAAAGGAAAGGAAGAAAAGAAAATGTACAGTGTGAGTATGTGTGTTGTGTACCTGTGTATGTGTGTGTGGGGTGTCTCTGTGTTTATATGTACCTATGTATAATCAGAGATAAATAAGTATTATTCCTCATGGGATGCCACCTTATTTTGAGATGGCCTCAGAGAGTCTCCTGTCTCCACCTCCTCAGCAACAGAAATACAAGCACATGCTATCACACCCAGGTTTTCCCCAGGCTCCTGAAGTCCTGGATCTTCATGCTTGGGTGGCAAGCACTTGATAGACTGAGCTATCTCCCCACAGCAACACAAAGGTGAATTTATCTGAAGTATTTACTGATCCAGGCCTCTGACAAAGTACAAAGAATAGTTACCCTGCTGCAGTGTTGAGTGAAAATACAGAAAGGCAGATTCATCATGCACCCAATTTTCAGAGCACTTGCTTTACTTTATAATGAGTAATTGCCATTAAAAAGGAGTTTTGAAAACTGTAAAAATGAAATCAGAGCTTTGATAAAGTTTGTGAATTTTGTAGTAAAGACATGGTTGGAAAACAATAGGAAAAAGCAAAGATTTTTTAAAACCTGAATAAAAATGGAGGAGAGAAGATATAAGGCATCTAGTGTTGGCTTGTAAGTGATGAACTATCCTGACTGAGTGTGAACAACGCAGGATCTTAACAGAGAAATAGGCTGGATGGTATCAGCTCAGAGAAGAAATCGCTGGATACAACAAAAAATGAAGGGAGAGAGCAGGCTGAAAGGGGAAGAGCTGTTTGAAACTTTCTTTCAGAGTAGGTTTTATAAGGAGGTGACTTTTTATTTAAAAGGTGTTTAAAAGTTTCTCGGACAGTCCTGACCAACAGCTCACAAGAGGGCTTCCCATGCCTGGTGTCGGGGTTTTTGTTAGATGATGTCTGGCTCTTGGAGGGAGAACTGTCAGCCCAGAGGGAAAAATCTCATTTAAACCACCTAGGTATATTGATACACTGCCTTTCGTGTATTATAGGTATTTTCAGGTAGATGGTTAGTATGATTCCTTGTGGCTTTTTCAGATATCCTTACATTGTTTTACCTGCCTCTCTCTGTATTTATCTCCCTCTTCCCTAATTAGAGCCCCTGAGTTTCCTATTTTCTCTATCAGATCACTTGTAAAATGTTATTCCCCTCTTTATTGCTCCCTAATCCCCCTATGCTAGCAATGGTTGCTTTTTACTTTTCTGATCTCTGTGGACTCCAGGCTAAGTTGAGACAGGGTGGAGGTGGATCTCGTAGGAGTCACGGGAGAAGTAGAGAATGAATAGCCACCCTAATATTCATATGGAAGCACAAAAAGGTTCTAAGTAGCCCAAGGAATCATAATCAGGAAAAAAAAAAGCTTCTAGCTATTACAATATTTGACAATTTCTTTTGGTATATATTCCAAGGAAATAAATTAGTGTATTAAAGAGACAAATCCATTGTAAGAAATTCTCAAAGAATTAATACAATTGTGTTGAAATAGAAACCTACAATGCAGACCTATCCACTGCAACTACAGCCACTTGCTGTGTGTGTTATAAATCTCTTTGTCACCAAAGATGATGATCTCAAAATTGTTTTTACTTTTAGACATTATATTTCAAATAACAAAGAAACTTCCAGCATAATTAAGTTCTCACAATAGGCCATTGTGAGCTCTCCCTTTGGATTACCTCAAAGAATCCCAGGCCTAAGTACATTAGAGTAGCAGTCTGAGATTTACTCCATTAATCAGTCTGTCAAACAGATGAAGGTATATATACATATGTGTATGTTTAATAACTTGTGATGTTAATGTTTGTAAATTTTCTGAGATTTAGAGTAACCACAGAAACAAACCTCTGGACATTTCCCTGAAGGAGTTTCTAGACTGCACTGGGGCGGGAGGAAAGGAGGAGGAGTACACCATTCTCCAGGTTGGTTTCCTGGACTCAGTAAAAGGGAGAAAGTGAGCTGAGCACCTTCATGATTCAGCTCATGCTCCTGCCACCCCGCCCACCTCCCTGCCATGATGGACTGTCCTCTCAAACTGAATCCAAATAAAGCTTTCTTGAGGACTTTTTTCAGGTACTTTCTCACAAGAAAAGACAAGACTACATAACTCAAATTAAGTAGGGTCACTTCCACTGAACTACTATAGGGTAACATTTTTTAAAAATTTCTCTTGGTGGGAGGACAGGGTCTTATTTATCCCAGGGTAGCCTGAAACTCTCTATGTAATCTAGTCAGACCTTTCACCTCTGATCATCTTGCCTCAAGCTCCCTAGTGCTAGGATGACAGGTGTATGTATACCACCACACCCTGTTTTTGCAGTGCTGGGAATTGAACTTATGATCTTGTGTATGCCTACTAAGCAAGCTACTGTCTGAGCCATATCCCAGCTCCATTTTTTATAGAGGGTTCACAAACTGATTAATAAAATATTTGTGTGTACCCCAGATGACCAGTTGACTTCAGTAGTCCTGAGTTTGCCATAACTTTTTTCCTTCTAGCATAAATCACAGCATTAATGTTTTAAAATATATTTCTATTATTTGGAAAAGTTGTAACTAAACACTGAATCAGAAATAGTTATAGTAAAAAATAAAATATTAATTGAAAATAAAGCATCTGTGTCCTTTGCATCCCATCCCACCCTTGGGTTATTTACACCCTCCTCTCTAGAGCTGGCTTTGCTCCCTTTAGTTTTACTTCCAAAAGTAACATGTTCAGACCTCTTTTTTTCAGCAACAGTTACATATTTATTGATTAGATGAGACCCAGTGTTTGCCTCAGTATACCAAAGCCATTAAATTTTTCTTAGTTGTGATTTTACCACTGGGTCCTTATAACAGCTTTTAAATTTGGAATAAGGTCTACTTCACCTATCACTTTAGATTGTACTAAATAGCTTTTTTTTAAATTAGTATATGAAACAGTGGATTTCACTATGGAATTTTCATGTATAGTTTGTTTTCACCAACCCCCCTCTCTACTGTCCTTGCCCATTCCCCTCTGGAAACTCCACTTCCCTCCCCCACGTAGCCCTCCTTCTTTCATAGCATATGTGTTCCCTTTAAAGAATTAGTTTATCTTTAAATATTGTGCATATCTGAGTGTGTATGTGTTCATGTGAGAGGGTGTTTTCGTGTGTGTGTGTGTGTGTGTGTGTGTGTGTGTGTGTGTGTAGTGTAGTATAGTGAGTGTTCATGTGAGTGTGGGTGCCCGTGAAGGCCAGAGACATTGGATCTTCCTGGAATAGGATTATGGGTGGCTGTGAGCCCCCTGATGTGGGTACTGGGAACCCAATTCACGTCCTCTGTAAGAGCAGCACTTGCTAAGCCATCTCTTCAACCCTGATATATGTATCCTGATTGCCCTGCCCCCACCCTCCTTTAAGATTCTTTCTCTTTCATCATTTTCTTTCTAGTTTCTTGACCTAGTAACCTTTCACAAATATACACACATATATGTGTATTTCAGAGATGAAGTGTGAAAAAGCATGCAGTATTTATGAGTCTAGGGCACTTTGAACACAACAATCTCTCACTATATCTATTTTCCTGCAAATGTCATAACACCATTTTTCTTCATAACTGAATACAATGCTATTGTATGTATGTACCACATTTCCTTTCCCTTCATCTAATGCTGACCAACATCTGTGTTACTTCCATTTGCTAATGACCCTGCATGATGTAGCAATATGTACAGATGCACAAATTATCTCTGTGGGAGGCCTTCCAGTCTTTTGGATGTACTTAGGAGTGGTGGAGGTGGATCACAAGGTGGTTTTGTTTTTACTCGTTTTTGTTGTTATGAGAACCCTCTATACTGATTTCCACAATGGCTGCACCAGCTTACATTTCCACCAGTAATTAATAAGGTCCCTCCTCCCCTGTCCTTGACAGTATGACAGTCATTCTGACTGGGATAAGGCGGGATCTCTACATAGATTTTTTTTTACCTACATTTTCCTGATAACTAAAAACGTTGAACACTTTTTAAAATTGTTTATCAGCCATTTGTTTCTTCTTTTGAGAAGTATCTGTTGGGGCTATTAGCTCATTTGTTGATTGGAAATTTGATTTATTCCCAGATATTGCTTGATTGTGTTTATTTGCTTGTTCTTTGTGTCAGTTGGGCGTCAGTGATTTAATCCCTAGTAAAAAATCTGTGAAAGATTTCTGTGAATTATCCCTCATTCCTTCTCCTAGTGATGTTTTCTGTGCGCAAAGAGAGAGCAAAGTCCTTCATTAGGGACTACACCTTAATTGTACAGTCTATATATACTGGAAATAGTACCCATCTCTCAGAAGAATAGGTGGCAAAGATTTTTTTCCCCATACTGTGGGCTATCTCTTTACTTTGTTAACAGTTTCCTTTGCAGTGGGGAAGAAGCTTTTAAATTTCATATATTCCACTTCCCAATTCCTGGGGTTATTTCCTGTGTTCCTGGGGTTCTTTTTAGAAAGTTCTTACCTATGCATGTATCTTAAAGTGTTTCTCTTTGTCCCCTGCCCCCATGAGTGCTGAATCCAGTGAAATATGGATTCAGTTTTCCTAGCACCATTAGTTGAATAATCTTTTCCAGTGTGTGCTTCTGATATTTTTGCCAGAAATTAGGAGTGTCCTTTTTTTCTTTCTCTTGTCTGGATGCTCTGGAGAAGACTCGGAGCACTATAGTCATTTTAGAAGAGTCTCAGTGTGTCAGGAGACAGTGAGCACTCCTGTCTCTTACCAGATTTGAGATGAAATGTTGTGACAGACCAGCCTCCACTTTTACAACCCAGGGTACTCTCGAGTAGGGAGAAGTGAGAAGAATTAGCTCGAAAGAGATGCCTAGGATGATGAAAGACAGACACAGAGGATAGCCTCAGGAGGGTCTGGATCCTAATCCATCGGCCCTGAACTTTATTCCAAAGAGCTTTTTATCACAATGCCAAGGGGAGGAGCAAAAGACCCCCCCCACTTTACTAGGTACAGCCAAACATAGACCCTTTCAAACACCTGATACTCAGGTCCGTGGTCCAATCGTCCTCTTTATGCAGATCTGCTGGATAAAGCCACCAGGAAACCTAGATGGGCTCCAACAAAATGTTATCACTTTTCTTTTCACTTACTATAATTATTTTGGTTTATATGTTTGCTGTATATAACCACTGTTATACTGTAATGTGTCCCTTGTATTCCTAGTTTCCTCAGGATTTTAATCACAAAAGCACACTGAACTTTGTCAAATGCTTTTTCTGCAGGTAATCAGAGGATCATGTGATTTCTGATGTATACCTATGTAACATATTAAATGTACTGATCTGTATATGTTGAATTAACTTTGCATCCCTAAGATGAAACCAACTTGGCTGTGATAGATAATCTTCTTAATACATTCTTAAACTTGGTATCTAAGAATTGTATTCAGAATTTTTACATCTATATTCATTAAGGGAATTAATCTAAAGTTTTCTTTCTTTGTTGTATCACCAGCATGTTTTGGTATCAGAGAAGTAATGGTTTTGAAGAATGAATTCTTGAGCATTCCTTCCCTTTCTTCTTTGTGAAACATTTTGAGAAGTATTGTTAGCAGGTCATTCTTAAGAGTTTGGTAGAGCTCAGCAGTGGATCTGTCTTACGCTTTTCTTTGTGGAGAGATGTTTAATTACCACTTCTAACAAAGCTGGTGATGGGATTAAAAAGTTGATCATTAGGCCACATATAGCTAGGAATTGATCAATTTCTTCTAGATTTAACAACTTATTGAAATATAAGCCTCCCAAGTATTCCTTTATGTTCCTCTGGATTTGATTAGGGTCTGCTGTAACAATTTACATTTTATCTCTAATTTTGTTGGTTTCGGTATTTTCTCTCTTTTGGTTAATTTGGCTAGAGCTCTGTCAGTCATCTTTATCTTTCAAATTACCAGCTTTTGGAGTCTTATGTATTGTAATTTTATTCTCGATCTCATTATTTTGCCCTAATATTTATTATTTCTTGCCATCTGCTGCATTTGTCTGGCTTTTTATTATTCTATAGCCCTGAAGTGCATCATTAGGTTATTTATTTGAGATCTTTCTATGTAGCCAGAAGTTTTCCTGTGTCCCACCTGGTCCACAGCCACGTAGACCCAAGTAAACACACAGAGGCTTATATCAATTAAAACTGCTCAGAGAGAAGTGACTGAGAGACTAGGCTTGTGGGCTGAAGATGGATGCCCCAACATTACACAGGAACTTTGGATGACTGCCCAGGTAGGCAGCTGTCTCTGTCATTCTAGATTCTTGGAAGATGCTTACAATGCTCTTCCTGTTTACTTAGGTAATATTGTATCCTTCTGAGGTCTTTGATGTAGTTGAAGACTAGATAGTTATAATTTCCCTTGGTTATGATAAAAGATATATTAGATATGAAACTTTAGACTCATAAATATAGAATAGATAAAATATCTTCTTTAATTTTGCCAAATACAAATAGACTAGATATGACAACTATAATTCTTGCCTGATAATTGTTTTGTTATATATAATTTTACTATGTTAAAGTTAAAACTTTCCTTTTTAATTAAACAGAAAGGGGGAAATGCCGTGGGATAATGCTTTTGTACACTGGTTTAATAAAAATGCTGATTGGCCAGTAGCCAGGAAGGAAGTACAGGTGGGATAAGCAGACAAGGAGAAAGGCTGAGTCAGGAGATGCCAGCCCGCTGTCCATGGAGCAGCATGTAATGGCACACGGGTAAAGCCACAGAAAACGTGGTGACATACAGATTAACAGAAATGAGTTAGTTTAAATGTAAGAGCTAGTTGATGATAAGCCTGATCTAATAGCCAAGCAGGTTTTTTTGTTTGTTTGTTTTTGTTTTTTGTTTTGTTTTGTTTTTCCAGGCAGGGTTTCTCTGTGTAGCTTTGCGCCTTTCTGGAACTCACTCTGTAGCCCTGGCTGTCCTGGATCTCGCTCTGTAGACCAGGTTGGCCTCGACCTCACAGAGATCCACTTGCCTCTACCTCCTGAGTGCTGGGATTAGAGGTGTGTGCCACCACCACCCAGCAGCCAAGCAGTTTTAAATAATATTAAGCCTCTGTGTCATTATTTTATAAGCAGGCCATGGGAATGCAGGGCCCAGGCAGGACCAGAGAAACTTCTAGCTACATTTCTGATTCTTATACCAGACTCTGAGAGTATAACACCACTGATGTAACACAGCATGCCTGACTTCAGAACACTGTGTGAAAGAGGTGGATGAATAAACAACAATAACAAAACAGTGCTCTGCAAAGATGGACCCAGGCTAGTTGTGACTACATAACAGAATACACTAGACTTCAAGAGGAGGTAAGGGGGAAAGAGGAGACAGGACAGTATGGTGCTCTTCCTCTGAGGTGTAAACTTGAATGGATTTACTCAGGTCCCAGCAGGAAAGAAAAGAGGGGGCTTCCCTGTGCTCTGCTCAGAAAAGCCTGTCACAAAGAATAAACCAGACAACAAAGGAAGTGACCCTCATCCTTCCTTAACGAGAAAAAGGAAACTTATTTTCCCTTTCTAGGTTAAACAGCAGAGCCTAGAAGCCACCTCTACTTCACAGCTGCATTTTCACTGTTTATGAGGACATTTAGAACTTGATCATCAAGTACTTGAGGAAAACATGGTTTAACCTGGGGAGGTGGCTCAGCAGTCAGGAGCACCTGCTGCTCTTACAGACGACTAAGTGCAGTTCCCAACACCACGTGGAACAGCTTACAATGATCTGTACCTCCAGCTCCAGGGATATGACACCTCAGATATGCGCACGCGCATGCACACACACACACACACACACACAC
Source organism: Peromyscus aztecus (assembly GCA_902168405.1). Lineage (NCBI taxonomy): Eukaryota > Metazoa > Chordata > Mammalia > Rodentia > Cricetidae > Peromyscus > Peromyscus aztecus. The sequence continues at coordinate 20,804 of CABHPQ010170714.1, read as the reverse complement.
ACACACACACACACACACAGAGATACTTAAATTGAAATATATATTTCAGAAAGTTCTCTAGATTAAGTGAAAAACAAGATCCCTCCCTCTCTTTGTCACTTTCTCCCTCTGAGCTGGAGACGTATTCGAATATAGGGGCTTACACCACTCAAGGTCTAGGTAAGGTATGGCAGTATTAACTATGATTGTTCATACTTAGCTTAAATAAAAACTACCAACAACTAACGAAGTTTTCCTTGTCCCATTTTCAAGCTGGGCTTCCTCCAGATATTCTTAGAGTTTCCCTATTAGCTGTCAACTTTCTTTTCCTCCCTGCTATTGGTTTTTTCTTCTTTTTTCCTTTTACTTGGGTGATCATGTCTTGACTCTTAGTCTTTGTTCCTGAGGCTGTAAGACTCTACTAATATTGTTAAATGAAGGCTCCCCTGTCTCCCTGCTACAGTCCCTTCTAAATAAGTTGCCTTGGCTTTTGTGCTGTCTCACTTAGGTATGTCATGCCAAGGGCATGAGTAGAAATGTGAGGGTGAACCTGAAACTGACCTTCACAAGCACTCTGGCCTAGAGGCACCTACAGAGCTGTCAACCTCCTTTTGACTGGTGAAGACATGCATAGAAATAATATAAGCTGCCATATTCCTCTGTGGCCACTGTACAATCTAGCTTCCTGAAAACAGAGCAAAAGATAATATTTCAAACTAGAGCATCAGCAAGGCATTAATAATTTGAATATTTCTTAAAAAGTATATGACTAAAAATGGTCTGTGTTAAGCAACTCAGCTAAAGCACATAACGTGGTTTTTTGTTTGTTGTTTTCATTTTCCCATATATGTAAATTGCAGGTTCAAAACTAAGATTCCATTAGCCAAAACTCTTAACACATCTAAGGCAATTGTCTCCAGTCTGAACAGCAATGCTCTTTAGGAAGTTTGCAAGAAATCCTCATGTTTAACCTTTGAGCTTTTGACACTACTTGGGAAATGGCAGTTAACACATTATCTGTATTTTCATGCTCAGTATGAATGATTTTATATGACACAGTCCTTTCTATCTTAACATATAAAGATTATTTTCAGCCATTTGAAGATTTAAACTCATATAGACAGAAGAAGGACATCAAGTATCAGTGTTAGAAGCCAGAAGTTTGGCTTTGGTACCTGCCTGTACATCATAAAAGGCAAGGATCTGAATACTCATCACTTGATGTTATGTAGTTTCTTATAAACACTTATATTCTAAGAACTAAAAACAGAAAAGGGATATTTTCTAAAAGGACACCAAATAGCCATCACTCTTCATTAAGTAACAGATCAGTGTACTTTCTTATCCCATCAAAGGTCTTCCCAGAAACCACCTCCTACTTCAAGTTTCTGTTTCTGATCACTAGACTCCTAGAGCGGGAGAGGAAGAGGAGAGGAAGGCCACAGACAGGGAAGTCATGAGATATTTGTATATTTTAAAACAGCATGCATATCATGTATATCTGAGCCTTCAGGGTCAGAAGAGGTCGCTTACCCGCTGCTCCTGCACTCTAGCGGCACCAAGTTCTGAGAGTGACATGGTGAGCTTCTCTTGCTGCTCTGATAGGTACTTCTGGTAGAGACTTAGCAGTTCTTGACATTCTCTATACTGCAGCTGAAGAGGTGAGATTGCAAATTAAGGAGAAAAAACTGGTTCACAGTCAGATTCCAATAAACAAAACAAAAATAGAAATACAATATTTGATCAGAGGCAGTGAGAATGGAGTCATCAGATAAAAACAGTACGTATCCAATCATGAAGCAATAATTTTAATAAAGAAAGTAGCACTGACCATCCAAGTGAAGAGACATTTCTCTTAGTTCTTTGCAGAGCTATGCAAAGCAACTCCTACTACATTATGTAAACAAGCAAAACGAAGCAGGGCATAGAGTACATGCCGGCAATCCCAGCACTCAGGAGGTTGAGGCATCCTGTTGAGAATCATGAGTTCAAGGATAGACTGGGCAACACAGCCAGACACTGAAGGAAAGGAAAGAGGGAAGGGGAAGGGGAAGGAAAGAAAAGGAAAAGAAAAAAGGAAAAGGAAAGGAAAGGCAATTAAAAAGACAAGAAACCAATGATTTAAATTTAAGAGTTAAAATTATAAAACTCTCATAAGTGCATCTTTGTGACCTTGGATTAAAAAATTAAAAAAAACCTTAAAATGAAATACTTTGAAATCATATATATATATATATAAAAAATAAAGGATTGATATTCAGAATATATAAACAGCCCATACAATGCAACATAAATAATTTTAAAAACTGGCAAAGGTTCTGAAGCAATTTCCAAAAGGAAATACATAGATGACCAAGAGTAAAAGATGCTAAGCAAGACAGTGGCTATCAGGGAAAGGTAAATCAAACACACAAGGAGAAAGGACGTTATATCCAGTAGGACAGTCTCAATCAACGATTCATGATGGCAAATCTAACAAGGATATGCTCAAGTGGAACCTTCCAGTCTAACAGGCATGTGAATGTACTGCTACTCTGGACGAAAATTTAGTAGTATTTTTAAAGATAAATTTACTACATAACCCCATATATCTCATTATCCAAGAAAAAAAATTTAAAATCCCAAACAAAAACTCATACATGGCATCTTCTGAGCAGTTCATAGTAATTTAGAAGCAACAAGAGCATTAATGTCCATCAACTTATCAACAGAGCAGCATCTATAAAATGGAACATCTTTTGGCCATAAAATAAATGAGGGATTTCTATGTGCTACAAACCTTGAAAATATTATGTCATGAAAAGGAATACCGACACAAAGAATATGTATCGTAAGCATTTATTTTTATGAGAAGTCAAGAATAGGCCAAGTCCATTCAGACAAGGAAGTAGATTGGTGGTTGCTACAGACTGGTGGAGAGAAACTGGGGAAATGGGTGCAGGTTTGGGAAAAGGTTTTGGAGTGAGATGATGGCAGTGTCGATACTCTGGGAAATGTTTGATGCCATTCAATTGTACACTTGAAAATGTCAAATTTTATATAAACAGTATCTTAATGATTAGTGCCTATTTTATACATTGGGTTTCTAACTCTATTAAGCATAAAGGGATTATACTTTGAACTTTTGTATTGTTTTGCATATTAATATACATCACTAATACCATCACCATATATCATCTTTCTGGTGTAGAGGACCTTTTTCCCAGCTGCTAGCATGGGAAGAATGCTAACAGTGAAAGCACCAGGTCAGAAAGGTCCAACTTCACAGGCCAGGCTCCTCCCAGCTTCTTAATGTGGTTACTTTCTCCTAGGTTTCCTCTCCCTCAGACCATTTCTGAATCTCCTTCTTAGCACTTATTTAGGTATGCTGTTGGCCTAAGAATTACTGTCCAATGGGATTATTCTGTACATATACTTCTACACAAGATCATCATGATTAAGAGGAGGGATAATATTTCTTAAATGTCAAAAATTGTAACTAGTTTCAATATTCCTTAACATTTTCATAACCTAATCATTGCTTCTGGGCAGATTCCTGTTCTAATAACTTTTGCCAATCATAACTGCATAAATAACCAACTGCTTCATTATTCTGGTTATTAACCTTTAACAAAAAGGAGCCCAAGATGCGCTTATAGGAGAGGACTGGCTCACAGTGAAAGGCCAGGTGACTAAGCTTATAGAATACATTAATTCCAAGAGCTGATTGAATACTTAGTGTCTGAAACAACAGCAGTAATAACAGAGCAAGAACAGTAGTCTAAATAAGCTAATAGTTTCTAATGTCAATCTATGTTGGATTTCTATGGCTTTATATTTCTGTTTTTTTTTTTTTTTGTGTGTGTGTGTGTGTGTGTGTGTGTGTGTGTGTGTGTGTGCAAGCTCCAAGAGACACGAATGATTTGTGTGGCCCCAAGGAGTTTGTGACAGCTATTATGAATATAAAAAGTTTTTATTCTAGCTTCTACCATAGGCAATAATGTTTATAATAGGTGAATGTCTGGTCACAGAATACAAATTTTATTCTGGAAAAAAAAACAAGCACAATTACACAGCCTACAGGTTAATGTCAGCATTTGAGGCGAGATATAGACATTAAATAAATGCCATGTGGCAGTGTGGTGGTTTGAATTAAAATGGCCACCACAGGTTTATAGGGAGTGGCACTATTAGGAAGTGTTACTTTGCTAGAGTAGGTGTGACTTTGTTGGAGGAAGTGCATCATGAAGGGGTGGGCTTTGAGGTCTCAAATGCTCAAGCCAGGCTTAGTGTGACATTCACTTCCTGCTGCCTGCTGATCTGGATGTAGGACTCTCAGCTCTTTCTCCAGTACCATGTCTTCCTGCACACTGCCATGCTTCTACCATGATGATAATGGACTGAACCTCTGAAACTGTAAGCCAGCTCCACTTGTATTTCATAAGAAGCAGAATATAAAAATATATAGTCTTACCTTTATTTTTTTAAATTTTTTCTTGGTTTTATGAGATTTTAGAATGACCCATATTTTCTTTCTCCCTAGCACAATGAGACTTTAAACCTGGAATGAGATCTTAGGAAAATATCAGTAAAATTCTTCTTCACTAAAGGGAGGACTTACTTAACTGAATCTTGGTCATGTATCAGAAAAAGATGTACTAGATATAAGAGATCAAACCTGAGAAAAGTTGTACACCAAATCATGAAACAAGTGAGTATACTTCAATATGTCCAACAACCATTTAAGAAATGAGAAAAGCAACCAGTTACCACAAGCAGCCTGTACTAAAGAAAGAAGCACTCTTGAATGACCACATCAGTATCAACCTGTATTGAATAAGATCCCATTGAAATGTAAACAACTGAACCAATCAGCTGAAGAGGCTGCAGGAAATGATCATTTCCCACAGGATAAAGACTTAACATAAAAATGTTCCACATAGAAAAGTAAAATGAAGCATCCAAGTAGAATGAATATGGTGGCAGATGAAACAGTAAAAACTCTGAGGTGGGGACACTAAAGATTAGACAAGATGGCCTAGAAGGCTGCCAAAATGAAAAGAGATTGTGACAAACTGGAATACTCTCTCTGGTCCAGCAAAATCCACGCACCTGAGCCTCTACTCTGATGATGGGAATACTACTTGATCTGACTGAGTATCTGCCTTAATACAGATCGAGTGAAGAGAAGCCTTTGTGTGAAGAGAAAAGCTTGGTCATTAAAGGAGAAACCAGGCAGAATAGCCCAGAATTGCTTTACTTCAGCTAGATACCATAGAAACACCTGAACCCCCCTTGGACTTCTAGGAGCCCACCAATCATCCTCTTTCCCCAGGGGTCATTCCACAGAAGAGGGAGTAAAGGCCAGAATCTGAATCCCCACTTTTATTCCCTCCTCTTTGATTATGATCATCACTGGAAGCTTCATGGGAAGAAAGAAGCTTCACTGCATTTAGCATTAATAAGGTATCCCTGTTTGCAGAAGTAGGACTGGAGAAATGTACTGTTTCAGCTGCAGAATGGAAGCCACCAGGGAAGCCTCTGCCCTCATCAGGTGGGTAATGGTATCTACAGGTGACTAAGCTTCTATCCCTACCCAGCAATAATGAGGTGCTTACTTCCAAGTACCAAAAAAGGTCTAGTAAGGACCCTGAACTTTAACCCCAATCTCAATGCAATGAAGCGGAATCTTTTCTTCTCACCGGTGTGGTATCAGAAAAGTCTACTAAAAGTGAAGATTTAAATAGGATTATAACATAATACTCCAACTGTCCAGAACACAACTGATCACATGTCACACCAAGAGCCAAGAAAATATCAATTCAACGAGAAAAGAAAACCAACAGATGTCAATACTGAAATAACCCAGATGCTAGATAAGAATTTTATTGTTTGCTACAAAGGACTTTAAAGTGGTCATCCTGAAATGTTTCAATGTGTATACTTCAAATAAATGAAAAAATTAGAATGTCCTCAGAAAAGAACAGCAGATACAGAAGAATCAAATTGAAAACTTGAAACTGAAAATCATAATAATCAAAATAAAATGCCCACTGCATGGACTCAATAGAATAAAAGACATGGGGAAATTAATGAAGTTGAAAATACAACACACAATACACCTTCTGAACAGCAGAGAGAAAACAGATGGAAAAAGAAAATAAACAGAGCCTAAGGGAACTATGGCAACGTAACAAAAGATTCACCTGAGTGCCACTCCAATACCAGGAGAAGAGCACACGAAAGGGGCTGAAAAAGCATTCAAAGAGGTAACAGATGAAAATCCATTCCCTCTTTCCAAGAGTTGAGCACACCCTGAACAGAATTAACTCCTGGAAATCCATGCCAAGAAACATTATTGTCAAATTCTGAATGCCAAGGACAGAAGCTGGGGGAAAGGAAGTGGAGGAGGAGGAAGAGGAGAGATAATCTTGAGAGCAATGCAGAAGTCCCCAATAAAGGGAAAATGATAAACACAGACATCAAAAGACAGCAGCACATTTTTTTAGGTACTGAAAGGAAAGAATTGTCGGTCTAGATTTGTATATTCATCAAATCTATCCTTCTGACACGGAGAAATCAAGAGATTCTCAATGAAGGACCACTACAAGAATTCACTGTCATCTCGTCTACATGGCTGGAGGGCTCTAACCAGGAAGGGAATGGTAAAGGGCTGAATCTGAAAATATCAGGGAGGAGTAAAACCCAAAAACGAGCACAACCACAGACAGACAAAGCTAGCTGCCTTTTTGTCTTGTGTTTTGCAGATTATATGTGACAAAACGTGTAAAAATTTAACACTGAGAGATGAAAACAACAACAACAAAACCAATCTTAAACTGGAACAAGCAAGCTATGAGAGTAAGAAACTACTGTAGCCAGAGAAACAAACAAAAGCAACTTATTTTTCAGTATATCTTATTTTATTGAGAAGGCAGATGGCTATTATGTACTTGGAAGTTTTTTTAAATCATATTTTATTCATTGATAACGGGGTGTATACATGTGAGTATGTGAGTGTGTGTGTGTGTGTTTGTGTGTGTGTGTGTGTGTGTGTGTGTGTGTGTGTGTGTGTGTGTGTGTGGTGCATGGGTGGAGATCAGAGAACAACTTGCAGGAGGTCGGCTCACTATTTCCACTAAGTATGTCCTGGGAATTGAACTCAGATCATCAGGCTTGGTAGCAGGTGCCCTAACTAGCTGAGCCATCTAGCCATCCGGTCATCCCCGGACTATCTCAATACACTGTTACCTCACATCGTGGCATGTGCTCAGTGTTAATTAAGTGCATGAATAGACGACTGTCCACTGTGTTGCTCTTCTAGCTCAGGACACCATCCTTTAGATTATCCCGTCTTGGACCTCAGTAACTTCTGGCTACTGGCCTCCAACCACACGCACTCTTAACACAGCCCTCTTCAAACAATGCTTCCCTTTTACATAGTCAATATGCTTCTCCTCTCTATTATCACTAAAATTCTGAAGAGATTAACACACATACATCACTAGTCTCTACTTCCGCATTTCTAATCAAACACGTGGCCAGCACCATGTTTTCCTAGGCTCAGTCTATTTAAGCCATATCTTGAAAAGTATTCTCTAGTCTAGTCTCAAAATGCTCCAATTTGATTTCAATTTCTGTCTTACCTGCTAGCCACTTACTCCTTCTTCAAAGGACCTTCCCCCTCCTTTCTTAGGCACTGGCCCATTCCTGCTGGGCCATTCTGTTACTCACTGTTCTTTCTTAAATCTCGTTCACTGGCTTCCTTCCATGTACACAACTTCAAATGCAGAAATTCTCTCCTACAATCTAGAACCTATTCAGTTAAATAAGTAAAAATGATCTTTTACTCTCCAGTAGTTTCTGGCTCAGTATATATCTCCAAATTCCTATTTCTTAACTACCCAAGAAAGCAGCATGAGGTCCCATGATCTAGTAAGTATATAAACATACATGGCAAAATAGATTTTACAAAATGCACAGAAGACAATCTCAATTTCAACCTTCAATTTCTCTGATGAATTTCAAATCAAAATGTTTCTTTTACTTTTAAATGAAAAATACTGATGTTCAAAAAGTTTACATATCCTGTTTAGAGCATCATCATATATTATTAAATTAACTCACATCATAAAGTATTAATAATCGCTTCCTTGGAAAGAAACATGAAATACACTTTAGTGGAGAATGGTATCTCATGGTTAATTCCTGATTTGATTACTCTTTGATATAAACCCAAAGTGTTGTATGGTAGAATACAAAATAATTAATAAGTTAAAGTATTTATATATAATAAAGGAAAAATAATACCTAGTAAAATTAAAGATACCACCAAAATAAATTTTTCCTCTATCGTCAGAAAAATCAAAGTAATGTCTGATTATCTAACACCCAGTGACTAGTTCTCTAGTATAACCACTGAACCACTGCAAAAAATGACTTAAAAAGCAATAAGAAAATGATAACTCACTGCAGAGATCAAAATAAAGTATATGGTCAATTCATATGAATATAATAAAGAGTTTCAGCATGACATTACTTCAGTCAACACTGTTAAAGATCAAGCAGCTCACCGGGACCTCTCCCATCAGTCTGTGTAATGCTCCTGAATATGAAAATCTGACAGAGTGTGGGGCTACATTTTCAAGCTTTAGAACATCCCACAAAATCATTAGGTGCCAGTGCTAAAGAAGTCACAACAACAGCTAAGAGAAGCACTGTAACACAAGTAGTTGTGCATTTAAACATTGCAAACAACATTGCAGTTTTAACACAAAGTAAATCATTCCCAAGGGGGAGGTTTCTAAGTGATTTTTCCCAACAAGGGCTAGGTGTTAATAACTAATACCCCCTTTAGAATACACCAAGCCTCAAGAAATGGGTATTGTGAATATCCTTGTACTGGCACACTGTGAACACCTACATTTCAAATGAACTGTTTCATGTAAGGACACGGATGGAGGCAATTCTGACTGCACACAGGGAGAAAGGTGCTTTGGCATCATTGCCAGGCTACGTCCTGGAGTGAAAAGTGGGAATCTTAGGTCTTCAAAAATTGAGAGAGGTGTTTTAAATTTACGTGTCAGTTCAACTGCCTGTAAATCTTCTATTAAGTAGCAGTAGCTAATTTAGTTAAAAACATGCATTTCCTAAAATACAGACAATCCCACAATTGTATGCCCAATGTTGACAATTCATAAGAGATCAACAAAAATGAAATGCAAGGCCCACTGGTGGCCTGGCACTAAGTGACAGAAAGGTTACTCTCCTGCTAAGAATTGTTCTGGGTTGTGTTTTCTTATTAAAAAAATATTTAGATTACAAAATTAAAACAAATAAACGCAACACTGCATAATTTAGCTGTCATTCTCTACCAAATTACTTATAACTGTAGCCATAAAATGATAATAATTTGCCATATGTGCAGCTGCAAAGCTAAGAAAAGCACTGGTCAGTACAGCACAAAATGTGGACCTACTACCCCCCCTATTGTCAGTGGAACTGAACTGCAATAAAATAAAGTTTTATTTCTCCAACAAAGCATGAAAATATGCAATGAGCTCTGTTATGACACTTCTTCAGAATACACAAATTGGTTCAAGTGCATGTGTTAAACTTGGATGTGTTACGCACATAATTTGAGTACCACGGTGATAGGCACAAGTACAGGTGGAAAGCTATGCAACATAATTCAAAACTGGTAAGATACAAAACCTGTGCTCAGACAGAACCGCAAGCCCCACACATCTGTCAGCTCCCACTGTCTCTCTCTCAGACACACACACACACACACACACACACACACACACACACACACAGGCATTACAGCTTCCCTCTACTATTTGGGAATAACCTATAAGTTTTGTGTAATCCTTTCAGTGTTCTAAATAGGGTGCTTTACACTCTACTTATTATGACATTTAATATGTGCAAACTGCACTGCCAATTTTTTTAAGTTTATTTTTCATTTTTAACTGTTTTACTAATAGTTTCTGAGTGTTGTGTCCCCAAACTCATTTTCCCATATATCTTGTCTTACCACACAATTTTGCATTCTAGGGTGATTTTCAGAAATCCCTGTGTGTGTGCATGTTTATAGCAGAACTGAGTGTATAACAATAAAATTTAAGTATATCTATCCTACTGAAATGTGGGACCAATGCACTTATAAATAAATATCCAAATGTATAATTTTTTGATATGGTCTCATCAAATAGCCTATATTAACCTCAAATTCTCAATCTTCCTGCTTCAGACTCCCAAGTTCTGAGATTCAGGTATGACTAACACAGTCAGCTTAAAAATATTTTATGTGTCTATTTCCTTTAGAATATTACCATTTAGGGTGATGCTGGGAGAAGCAAGAGGAGGGAAGAGAGGGGGACCTGTGGTTGGTAAGTAAAATGAATAAAAAATTTCTTAATAAAGAAAAAAAGAATATTACCATTTTCCCTATTGTCTCCACGTAAATGGGCTCTCTGCTAAGTTATAGATCGTCACAAGAATTTAGGAGTAAGTGGTGGTGGCACACACCTTTATTCCCAGCACTCAGGAGGCAGAGCCAAGCAGATCTCTGTGAGTTCAAGGCCAGCCTGGTCTACAGAGTGAGATCCAGGACAGGCACCAAAACTACACAGAGAAACCCTGTCTCGGAAAACCAAAAAACTTTTGCTTTTCCCATTCCCTATTTACCATTCAATATTCTGCTGAATATGTCACATGTTTCTGCTCTAATTTGACTACCAAGACCTCTTCAGATGTGAAGTAAAGGTCTGATATGACTAAAAGTTTTGCTAAATAAAAACCAGGATTTTTTTCTTAACATAGCTGCAGTAAGTTTGGTATAAGAAGAAATCAGTACCATTTACAAAGGTATGAAACTGTTCTGTAAGGGGCACCGTTGAGGTAATAAGCCAGGATATTACACGGTAAGAGAAGGGATGCTGGAGATTTAGGGTGACAGTGCATGGCCGGCCGGCCTCGCAGAGATGAAGATGAAGAACGGGCAGTGGACTACAATGAGGAAGTGTGGTTGTAAAGATCCTGGAAAAAGAGTGAGAGAGACCTGGGCGTGACTCCAGCTCTCTGACAGCTTCCACCTTGCCTTGTTCACATCACCCAATCTTCTGAGTAAGTTTTCTTAGAAACAAGGATAAAAGGACTGCTCTAGGGATGAGAAAATATAAAGTGGTCCCCACTAAGCCTAAGTCATAAAAGAACTCAAATATTACCTGTGGTGATATGAATGAAAATGGCCCATATAGGCTCATAACTGAACAACTTTGCAGTTGTGGACTGTTTAGGAAGGATTAGGAGGTGTGGCCTTGGGGGAGGAGGTAGGTCACAGAAGATGGGCTCTGAGGTCTTAAAATTCCCTGCCAAGCCAGGTTTCTGACACCTTCTCTAACTCAGAGAGAAGATGAACTATCTCAGGTAGTGCTCCAGTGCATGCACCTGCTCCAGTGCATGCACCTGCCTGCTGCTATTCTCTGAATTCTCAAAATTCCCTGCCAAGCTCGGTTTCTGACACCTTCTCTAACTCAGAGAGAAGCACCTGCTCCACTGCATGCACCTGCTCCACTGCATGCACCCACCTGCTACTATGCTCCCCACCATGATGGTCAGGGGCTCAGCCTCTAAAAGTGTAAATGAGACCCTTATTAAATGCTTCCTTATATTAAAAAAAATAGGATTTTTCCTTGTTTTATATACATCATTCAGAATAAACAAAAAATTAGATATTAAAAGAGAGAATGGAATTTAAAAGAAAATACAATCTAAAGAGCTGTTTTCACAAATGAAAAATACAGATTCTCATAGACTTTTCATTTTTCCTGAAAAAATAAAAAATTTCATTGAGCAAACGGGAATTCAGGATAAAACCTTTCAGATCTGACAATACTTCATTTAGTTAATGGCTTTTCTTACACATGACTTCTAATTCTAGCCAGCTTTCTCAGCTGCACATTTTGCCTATCAAAGTACACTTCAATAATAGTGATCTGCTGATGCTAGGTAACAGTTCCAGATTACCAACTTGCTATAAAAAGATTAAAAAAAAACTATTTTTCAGAAGGCAGAATGTCTAAAAGACAATGGGTATCAGTAGATATTGTGAAATGCAGAATCCCAGGCCCTCCTCCAGATAGGGGTCAGAGTTTATATTTTATGGAACAGTTTGACAGGTAATGGTGTGGACACTGAAGCTTCAGGAAGACACACAAGAGGCACCAGTTTAAACTGCTACAGAAATCAGCTCTCATCACTGAAGTCATAATTTTTATAGAGAATTAAACTGGAAAGCTTTTTCAGAATTAGTTATTTTGTTGGTATTTTCAATCCTCTGGAACACAATGTATATGCTTGGATAGTAAAGTATAAAAAATGCTCAAGTATTTCTTTTAAAAAATACATTTGGAGTAAAATTAAATGTGGCTACACATTAATTTCTTAAAGGGCATATTTTCTTTTATAAGTATATGTACAATATAAGATATTTTCCATATACACAGGCAGACATTTGCACAGTATAAACCCAGTGATATCAATAAATGCAGAAAAAAATGATAAAATTCAATTACAAACCCTCATCAGATTTGGCATCAACAAATGTATTAAAGGTCATATGTAGAAAGTTCACAGCTAACATCACATTTAATAGCAAAAGTTGAAAGATTTTCCTTCAAGATCAGGAAAAAATACAAAAATGCTTATTCCCAGCACTCTAACACAGTACTGTGTAAGTTCCAGCCAAAGCAATTAGACAAGTAAAAAGGGGGTAAGGTTAAAAAGGGGAAAGAAGTAAAATTATCTCTGCCAATGGCACAATCTTATAGACAAACTCTAAAAGCTCCACCAAAAAACTCTATCAAAATTCCAACATTATTCTTAGAAAAGGAAACTGCTAAAACTTGCATAGAACTACAAAAGAACTCAAACAACAAAAAAGAAACTTGTGTAAAAAATTAACAAAGCTGGAGGCATTAATCTATCCCACTTCAAAATTATTACCAAGTTATAACCGAACAGTGTGGCACTGACATAAAGACTCACTGACTCCATCGACTCAAAATGGCTTGGAGATTTAAGTCTAAGACCTGAACCCATAAATCTAGATGAGAATATCAGGAAATGCTCCACTGTATTGATCCCAGCTAAGTATCTTAACATGATTCCAAAGGCAGTAAGCAACAGTGAAAATACGCAAAGTCAGACTATATCAAACTGAAACCCCTTTTATAGTAAAGGAAATAATGAAGAGGCAACCTACAGACTTCAAGAAGATATCTGAGGAACAACTATCTGATAAAAACTAATAGGTAAAATTTATATATATATAAAACCAAAACCTCAACAGCGAGAAGACAGAGAAAGATGGGCAAAGAGACATTACTCCATAGAAGATTCACAAATGGCCAACAGATACATGAAAAAAAAATGTTCCTCATCACTAGGCATCAGAAAAATACTAATGAAAATCACAATGAAGCACCCCTCACTTCTATTAGAGTAGCTTCTATCCACAAGACTAGAGGAGGCAAGCATGTAATTCCTGCACACTGGAGGCCGAGGGAGGAGGACTAGAACTGAGGACAGTCTGGCAAACACACTAAGTTCAAAGCTAGCCTAGGCTACATGGCGAGACCTTGTCTCAAAAGTTAAAGTTAAAAAAAACAGGATGAAAGATGCCAAGGACTGATGATAATGTGTAGAAAAGGTAATCCTGTGAATTGCTCTGGGAATGTAAATTATTAATTCAGCTATTAGAGCAAGCAGTATGGAAGTTCTTCAAAAAGCTAAAAAGGGAATTAATGTATTATCCAGAAATCCCATCTGTGTACATATAAAACTTCTTAAATCAGTATGCCTGAGAAATACAGAAATGCATTCTCATGTTCAGCATAGAATCATTCACAATAGCTAAGATATGGAAGCAGCCCATTGTCCATCAGATGATCACATAAAGAAAACGTGGTCTGTGTTCCATAAGAGAATACTAGTCAGCCTTAAGAAGAAAATTCTGATGTTTGCAACATGGATAGACCTGGATATCATCATACCACATAAAATGAGCAAAGTGTGTGCATACACACACACACACACACACACACACACACCACTGCCATCAAACTCATAGTAGACACCAAAATGGAGGTTGACATGGACTGGAGCAGAGGTTGTTGATCAGTAAAACGAGAAGACTAACTTTAGAGATCTATGGAGAGAAGTAAATAAACAGCACACTATATTTCACAATTCCTAAGAACTCTCAAATGTTTCAAGCACAAAAGACAAATATATAAGGAAACAGATTGTTTAATTAATCTGACATCCCACAGTGTAAACACATCAAAATGTTATATTGTACCCCATATACAGATCTACAATTCTTACTTGTCAATGAAAAATTATAGAACAGAAATCCCAGTGACTCATACTTATGTGACATATTTCACTAGTTACTTAAACATTCAAAAAATTACTGAGAGCTAACATTTTCTTCCTCAATTGCATGTAAATGTGTCACACTCAGATTTTTGGTTATAATAAATGTAAAGTTCACATTTTACACTTTCACTCTGCTCTCTTGAAGATGTAAAAATAAACTGATAAATATAAATATAAAAAAATGCATACAAGTAAAGGTATAATGATGACATCTTCATAAGATTAATCTGATAGGACTACTTGGACTACTTATCAAATTTTGCTGAAAACAATTATACCTCTCATTAATACATGCATATTAGCATATAATTTAAAAGGCCAAGAACCCACAATTTGTTGATAAGATGACCCCTGTGACAAAATTATGAGTGACACCTAGTACAGACATAAAACATACTCACTGCAGTACTTAAAGCACAAGGCTGAATCAATGTTCAGTACTTTTCTAGACTGATGAGAAAGTGGTATTTGAAACTAGGTTCAGCATTACCAACTTTTATCTTCTACTAATCCTGCAATCAGGGGACTAGCAAACAACACAAAGCTCTTGCTTTGTGGTTTTGTTTTTATCCAAGAGCAAATTCCTCAGGCTATGCTACAGAGGTATTCTCCCACACTTACTATTGAATTTCTTTTTTCCTTACACGGCAATTATACCAATTAGAGAATATTTAAATAAGATTGTCTTTTCAAATGCAAAGTGAAGGATGGTTTATTAGAAACATTTATGGTCAATGGCTGACTAATATAGCATGTTTCATAAAGGCAATAAGAACACCATAAGCTCACTGTCAATAACAACTTACTTCTTTTATTCACATTTTACACTTTCACTCTGCTCTCTTGAAGATGCAAAAATAAACTGATAAAAAATATGGAAAGGGCCATGACATTTAAGTGTGTATGATCTAAACCAGTGGTTCTCAACCTCTGGGTCATGACCTGTTTGGGAGTCACATATCAAATATTTACATTAAGATCCATAACAGTAGTAAAATTAGAGTTATGGTTAGCAACAAAATAATGTTATGGTTGGGTTCACTACAACATGAGGAACTGTACTAAAGAGTTGTAGCATTAAGAAGGTTGAGAATCACTCGTTTAAACCTTTTATAACTAATTTTATGAAATTATACATCCCATTTTCTGTGAACTATATTATACAAAGTGGGATTCCATGGGCAAAAGTAAAGTGAAACAGTAAATGTTAAAACAAAACTTAAAAATTGTTTAATTGTTAAGCTCGGTAGTTTAAAAAATTCATACTTCAACATACATTCCTTATAAAGTACAAAGTCACTGTAAAATGATATATTACAGGGCAATTTTGTTTCTGGTATAAAACGGAAGCTGCAGAGAAGATTAATTTACACATATCTAAAAAGAAGAGAAAAATGTCTTCAAATATTGTAGTAAGTGACTGTAGAGGAGGGCCAACAAGAACCATATGTGTTCTCACGAACACAAAAAATCAGCAAGACCAGTACTGTCTACAAATTCAGATCCTAAGGTCATGGTGGAGCTCAGTGGTGGAGAACTTGTCTAGCAAGTTGATGGACCATCATTAGCACTGCATCGCAATCAATAAAGGGTAAATTCTAGCCCAAAGACTTCTGTTTTGTTGGGCATAGCAGTTGCCTACTTGTTTCCTTTCCATTAACTGGTGCTGGATAAAGGCAGAAGACAGCAACAGGAAGAGTCCCAGTGGCCACCATCATCTTGGGATGTGCATTATCAATGGAGGAACATGATGAATGGCTCAACAGAAGCTGACAGCTATATAGGTTCCTAAGCTCACAAAGATTTTTTTTCCCTAATTGTACTAGGGATGGACCCAGTGTTTCATGCATGTTAGGCAGGCACTCTGCCACTGAGCGACAATCCCAGCCCTTAATATAATCATTGTCTACTGCTATGGAACTGTTATAGCAGCAATACTATGCAATATATTCAGATTTGGTGTGAATGCTATACTCTTCATGAACTTAAACAGAAGATTAATTAAGGCAAAAGATGAGAGGATACTGCTTGTACCTAACTTAATCAAGGGTAGGGTCACAAAGTAGATCCTGAAACTGGATAAATGAGCATGGTAAGAAGCCCATTTTTTCTGAACACTACAAAATCAAAGCATTGTGATGCACCCTTTTTAATGCTTTTGCACTGCCTATTAAAGAACATGCTTCCATCCACTTATATATAAATATCCTTGTTTTCAAATGATTTTAAAGCCTCTGTTACTATACTCAAACTTTAAAGGGCAGTTCCGCATATAAAGCATTTCTTCCCTCTTTGGCTTGTCTATGGAATACATGTCACTAGCAGGGCGAAGGGGGTTCACTCTGCTGGAAATGTCACAAGTCTCAGGAGACTAGTCCTTCCTCCCCAAACATGACAAAGAGCCAGACAATCTCTGGTTTTAGGGGCCTGCTGTAAAGTTGAGGTCATAGCTAATGAGCTGAATTATTTTCAGTGGGGAGCAAGCCCTCTCAGGAGAGACTGAACCCAAAAGATGTGTCCATAAATGGCAGGGAAGAAAACAGCTGAAATTTGTAACAATTTTTAAAGCTTAGCATGAACAAGTGTCATATGTAGGCACTTTGGAGAAGAAGCATATGCACTCACTCGCTAGATCTTCTTCCTAATTCTCTAATAGAGACTCCCAGAGTAAGAGACCGAGGGAGTCCTTCCATTGGTACCCACTGGAAGCTGCTAACAGTGCTGGGAAACACTCCATCTGTCTTAGTGCAGACTCCTAAGGACAGAGAGGCTCAGAAAGAAGCACTGATTCCTCACACCTCTGGCAGCTGGATGTCTGAGAACAGAGGTGCCTCCAGCAGGGCCCTCTTCTAAGCTGAAGACTGTTCACCTCTATCTGCATCTTCCCAAGGTGCTTTGGGAGGTCTCCTTTATAAATTCACTAGTCCATTTATAAGTACTCTACCCCTAAGTTACATCTCCACTCCTTCTCAGCTCCTATAAGACGCTGGGGCTAGGGTTCCAAAATACAACTGTTTAGAGGAACATAGACTTTCAATCCATAAGATTTTCGAGAAACCGAAAACACTAAGGAAAAACTATCAGGGCTGAAGCACCCATACTAAGACACCCATGGCTAGGTGAATTAAAGGTCTGGTACACCACAGAAACAGGAGGCCACAAAAAGACTCTGATTGAGAGGATTCAACTTCATACTAAACGCTTGTTGGAAGGAGAGGAGAGACTGTTTCCAGGACAGATGTGATCCACCTCAATTGTTACTATATACCTAGCATTAAATAGAGAAAATAAGTAGGAGGGAAAGAGGAAATAGAAGATGGGGAAGAAGTGTATGGGGAGTCCTACCAGTTTTCAAAGAATAAAGCGGTCAACATAACTAAATTTAAAGATGACAATGTTGTTGGAATTAGCAGAAATTTAAAAAATAATTTTTTACAAAGATTAAGTATAAATGCACGAATAGATGGAGAATTTCAGCAAAAGGAAACTGTAGTAAGAAGAATAAAAAAATCTCTAATATGGGCACATAGGCACATTGTGACAGATATACACAGTCTTTTAGACACATATATCACAGTCAAGATGTCAGGAAAATATTGGATGTATAAAAATTAATTATTGAAAAAATGTACAGGGTAGGGCTGGGAGTCTGGAGAGATGGTTCTGTGGTAAAGAGTACTGGTTGTTTTCCCAGAGGACCCAGGTTTAATTTGTAGCACCCATTCGGTGGCTCAAAACGATCTGCAACTCTAGTTTTGCAGAACACGATGCACAGACATATATGCAGGCAAAACACCTATACATACACATACATTTTTAAAGCTAAAACAAAAAGAAAGCAAATGAATGTCACAATAGCAACAGCATTCCACAGTGGTGGGAGCTGCTGTCTATAAGCTGCAGTTGGATTGTACTTGCTGAATACTTGTTCCATGTCACTCTTAAGTGTCATAAAATGCTCTGAGGAAGTATTCCAACTCACAGCCAAGAAACAGATACAATGCTGTTCTGTGGGACAGGATTTAGATCCCAGCTGCCCAACCCCAGGACAACACACCCTTAACCACTATACTATCTCTCTTGGGTATGCTACCTCCTCCCCACTGGAGCACCATAAACAGCAACAGCCAGAACACTCCCACCATCGCACATGTACCTGTCCTGTCTAAAATGACAATCTCACTAAAAGTGGGACAGCAATTTCCTACATCACTACTAAGTTGGCACTAACTGTTAGCACAGTTTCCAGTTTTTCCCAAACACAAGAACACTTTAGGCAACCGAAGGTCTGGGCTCTGGCTCTACCACCTGTATTATCTGAGCTCCTGTTTAGAAGGAGTTCTTTCTTTTCCCTCTTTAAAAGTACCATGAGAACAATCCTATCAAGAAAAAGGGACTATTACTGCCAGACTGTTTCTGTGCACAGGAGACACATTTTCTAAGCAACAATGTCACCACAGTGCTCTAAGTAATAGATTTATTTTAATAAGCATTTCATTTTAGGATAACTTTAGATTTATATTTTTAAAAAATGGCAAAATTACTGAAAATTTTTCCTTTGTCTTTTACTCCCACTACACTTACATTTCCTGAGGATATTTGTCCAAGAAAACGACACTGCTCAGTTGCTAATAAATGGACCTATCGGAATGCCTTCACCACTTTATTCATCCCTTTCTTTTTTTTCTACTTCAGAAATTAATCCTGGGTACCATCTAGCATCTAGCTGTCACATCTTATTCTCAACTCTGACACAGCTTTCTAGTTTCTTTGTTCCTTACTATTTTAGTAGTTTTTAGGAGTACTAGACACGTAATTTTATAAAATGCCTCCTGATTTGAGTTGACTTGATGCTTTTCCCATGGTAGAGCAGTGATGGCCCTTCTTATCACATGTCAGGGCATACCCACACAGTGCTGCTAGCACTCAGCTCCCCTGAGTGCTTTAAGTACTTCTGACAAAGTTCTGGCCATGAGGTTATCCTCCTCCCATTCTACACACTAATCTTCAGATAAAGAACTAAATCAATAATACTCTCAAACGTAGAAGATGGAAAGTAAGCTTCAGCACCCAAGGCGGGGGAGAGGGGTGGATTACATATACTGTTTGATACTCTTCCATGAAAAAGAGCTATCTCTCAGCCTATATTCCCAGGTCTGAGGAGGCTAGGGAAGGAGGATCCATAAGTTCCAGACCAGTCTAGCTAACACAGTGAAACTCTGCTCCCCTGAACCTTCTAAAAATATTTCCTTTTTTAATCTCATTTTACTACTAATAATTTTTAGTTATTGCATAAGGGTTCATATAAAGCAAACGTTTTTGGTTGGGATTTTGTCCGCCTAACAAAACCAAAGAACAATCACTACCCCACTTTTTAGCCCAAAATTTTTTAAAACAAAACAAAATTTCATGTGCCATAACTGAAGAACAATTTTGGTATATATATTTTGGCACGTATATACCAAGTTGACCTTGGAAGAGAAGCAAGGATAATTCAAAGGTATGCTTTGAGTGGAGGAGTCTTCAACAGAGCTTGCTTTCAATGAAGCATCCACAGCTGCACATGCTCCCGTTGGAGTGAAGGGCAGTTCGGATGGGAGGAAGGAAAGGAAGAGAACGATAAATTGAGCAGTTCTTTTCCCATAGCACAAGGATGCTCAGTGCTGCCACCTACTGTCAAAAACCGTAACACTGGAGAGTAACAATGGCAAGATAGGTATTTGGAAAGGAGAAGTACAAAGTATTCTTGGTTTGCCTACAATATCTCCACAGATAATCTCTTTCATCTCAGTACACAAGAAATGGAACCACTCTGAATGGAGCTTGCCTCATTAGAAATGGGAAAGGAGAATGGCAGGGAAACCCTACACTCAGAAGAATCTGCACTTGAAAAAATTTTTGATGATACTTTTTAGAATTATTGAATACAGTTGGGGGTGGGGAGCTTCCCAGTGTTTTCAAACTATTGGCATATTACTCTTTGAGATCCAGGAGATCAGCATTTCCAGAACTGCTCAGAGATTTCAAAATTGTGATTATTTTAAACATACTTCTAGACAGCCTTCAGACTATCATTTGGACAGTTAACATTCATGCTTAAAGAATGCAATGCATTCAGCTTAACTGCATACAAAGAACTACTGCAGATAGGAGTATTCACACAATGAAAAATGTAATTTAAAATTCACATCTCCCAGGAAGGTAGTAGCCCCTCATGGAATCACAAATGGGTGTTGCCCTTTTAGGGACTTAGTTTCAAAGAATTTATAACAAGCACACTACATATGCAAACTCAGTAGAATAAATCTTGTCTTTTTCTTGTTCTCCTTTTTAAATGTTAATACCATTCCCCATATATATATATATATATATATATATATATATATATATATATATAT
>CABHPQ010170713.1:3408-22613 GCA_902168405.1 Peromyscus aztecus | reverse complement strand
AAAAAAAAAAAAAACCAAACCAAAAAAACCGCATGCAGTAATGATGAAAAATATTAATTTCCTGTTTTAATTATTCAGTAGAAATTAATGAAAATATAAGCGGAATCTCTGAGGTGGGAGGAACAGTCACCGTAGGGGACAGGAAGGAGGAGAACGCTGGGCCCAGCCCTCCTTAGTCCAGCCAGTGTGGCGTGTTCCCAAGGCAGGAGACAGGAATACAGCAGTCTGTATCAGGAGTCTCGCGGATGCTGGGGAGGTAGCAGGACCCAGCGCTGCCGTTAGAGAACTCAGAGCCCCCAGGGACAGACCACCCCACTGAAGGATAAAGCCACAGCGGGCACAAGGCTGTGGATCTGCAGCCTGGAGGAGGCTGGGGCGTAGGAGAAAGAAAGGCTCTTGAAGTGTTCTAGTTTTGTCCTGTTGCTAGGACAAATACCAGGAGCAGCTAGGTAGTGGTGGCACACGCCTTTAATCCCAGCACTTGGGAGGCAGATCCCTGTGAGTTCAAGGCCAGCCTGGTCTACAGAGTGTGTTCCAGGACTGCTAGGGCTATACAGAGAAACCCTGTCTTGGAATAAACAAACAAACAAACAAATGCATACATACATACTACAAGCAAAAGCAACTTAGGGGAGAAAGGGTTTATGAGGACTTCCAAGTCACAGCCCTTCACTGAGGAGACCTGGCGGAACTGGAGCAGGAGCGCGAAGGCAGGTCTATTCGCACAGCACTGCCTCCCACCAAGCTGGGTTCACAGCTGTCTGCAGATTCATCTCAGCACGGCTGCAAATTCATTTGACATCCCCAGCTGACGCCATACCTGTTTCCAGAACTCTCCTTTGAACACTGGGTTCCAACATCCCGTCAGTCCCCTCGCGCATTGATGAGCTACATAAAACCTCTAATGTGCGTTCATTTTCTGTTTGACGGAACCATGATTTTACCTTTATAAAAATGACCCCTTGGTGACGCCTTCCAGCCCTCAGGGTGAGAACTCACAGGACCCGCTCATGTTGCAGAGCACAGAAAGGTCACCCGGCCAGGCGTGGCAGGGCCGGGGTTTGAAGTCTGGGCCCTTCGGTGTGCTGACTTTGCTCTGCTGCTGCGAAGGAGATGTGTGACCTCTGACATCTCGGTCAGGCCCAAGCCCACCTTGTAAATTAGGCTTGTTAATGACAGGTGAGACGGGGAGGGGTTAGAAAAGAGAAAAGGGTGGCTCTTCGGAAGGATCGGGCATGACAGAGTCACATGACCTCAGACCGTCCCAATCGAGCCAAGAGGTGGGAGAGAGGAGAAATGGCCATTGTGTACAGCATGGTGGAGGTCCTGAAGGGAGAGGCAGGCTTGTTAGTTCCAGAGAACAAAGAGGCTTTGGTTCTTTTTCAGGGAGATGGGCAAACTTCATAGCAGGTGACCCGGTTAGTTTTTTCTCAGCCTGACAGAAAATAGCATCATCTGAGAAGAAGAACCTCATTTGAGAAAATGCCTCCATAAGATTGGCCTGTAGGCAGGTCTGCAGGGCATTTTCTTGTATGATTGAAGTGAGATGGGAGGGCCCAGCCCCTGTGGATGGGGCCGCCCCTGGGCAGGTGGTCCTGCATTTGAAGACAAATTGAGCAAGCCTTGGGTGAGTAAGCAGCACTCCTCCATGGCCACTGCATCAGATCCTGCCTTGAATTCCTGCCCTGACCTCCCTCAGTAAAGGACTGTGGTCTGTAAGATTCAATAAACCCTTTCCTCCCCAAAGTAAAACACCATGGGACCTAGCCTGGCCTAGCCTGGCCTAGCCTGGCCTAGCCTGGCCTAGCCTACAGAGGCAGACACTAGGTTGGGACTGTAAGTCTATTTTCTAGCGGCAAGGGGGAGAGGCTGCAGGTTCACACCGTGAACAAGCAGGTTTTGTACAAGTTGGCTGTGTAGGGAGGCGGCGGCATTGTGGGCATCAGAGCTGGGGGAGGGTTAACAGCTTTGATCCAGTACTTTCTTTTCAAAATGTTTTACTTTATTATTTATTTAGTGTGTGTGTGTGTGTGTGTGTGTGTGTGTGTGTGTGTGTGACACACACACATGTATGGAGGTCAAAGGACAGCTTTTGGGAGTCAGCTTTCTCCTACTACCATGTGGGTTCTGGGATGGAACTCAAGCCAGCCAGCCCGGCAACAAGTGCCTGGCTTTCCTGTTTTCCTTCCTTCCTTCCTTCCTTCCTTCCTTCCTTCCTTCCTTCCTTCCTTCCTTCCTTCCTTCCTTCCTTCCTTTCAAAAAAAAAGATTTATCTTATTTATCATGTACACAGTATTCTGTCTGCATGTATCCCTGCAGGCTAGAAGAGGGCACCAGATCTCATTACAGATGGTTGTGAGCCACCATGTGGTTGCTGGGAATTGAACTCAGGACCTCTGGAAGAATAGTCATGGTCTTAACCTCTGAGCCAACTCTCCAGCCCCCCTTTCTTCCTTCTTCCTCCCTCCCTCCCTCCTTCCTTCATTCCTTCTTCCCTTCCTTCCTTTTTCTTTAATTTACAGAGTCCCATATATCCTAGGCTGGCCTTGAACTCACTATGTATCTGAAGAAGGCCTTGAACTTCTGATCCTCCTGGCTTCATCTCCCAGGTGTGGTGCTAGCATGCCAGAGGTATTCGGTGTGGCTAATGGGACCAGCCACATCCCCAGCCCAGTCTGAATACTGTCTAAGTGTCATACAGGGAGGCAAGTATGTACCCATTCCTTCACCCCTCACAATGACCCTCCAAGGTCAATGCTGTCACTGCCCCCTGCCACACAGGGGAGACTGGGCATTCGGGGGCTTCACTGAGATTTTCTTCCTCTGTCTTATTTGGAGTCTGGCTCTATAGGCCCATGCACCTTCACCAAACCCTGCTGGGGGCTTCCTTAAAACCAGGGGTGGGTGTGACCCTGGGTGTCCCAACACTAGCCCGCTGCCTCCACCCTCCCCTGACTTGTGAAGGCTGTGGTGGTAGGCACAGCTAGACCTGCGGGCCTACTCGCTCTATGGCTAACTCGCTCTATGGCATGGACTCTGGGGCACCAAAGTGGAAAATTTGCTCATGACAAGTGGGAATAGGATCCTGTCTCCCCAGGTTTCAGCAGGTCTCTGTGTGGGGTTGGGGAACCAGGGCTCAGAGGGGCCCACCCGTTCTCGGCTGCTTCTGGGTACCCGTCAGGCTAATTGAAATGTGCCAAGTAGCTGCTGGGGTTGTGAGCTACCGCTGTGCTGATGAGGACTTAGCCGAGAGCTGAGGAGCGGCCGCCTCATTTGCAAGGGAAATGACTTGAAGACCTTATTTGCAATCTCTGGGCCGGAGGTTTTGATTAGCTGTGGAGGAAAAGGTCTCTCTGTTTTATGCATGAGGCTTGGAGCCTGGGAACCCCCTTCCAAACACATACCCATCCCTGCCTGCCAGTTCCTTGTCTCAGGTGGGATGGTGGAGAGGAGCCTAGGGGAGGGTCCCCAGAGGGCTGGATTGATCTTGAAGTTCAAGGTCACCCCTTGTGGTGAGAATGGGAAATCCTTTTCTGTAGTGGAGGGGATAGAACCTCAAGCATGCTGGGTGAGCATTCTACCACTGAGTCAAATTCCTGACCTGAGAACATTAATTTTTACAAGATTCCCCCTCCTCAGCCATACAGTGGGCCCCAAGCTCCCGTCTGAAGATCGTGGGAAACTGAAGAAGCTCATCATGCTGGGTATCCTTAGCGGGGCCTTTTCTGGCTCCAGCCCCTGCCCAGGGCTCCATGAGACCCCCATTGCACACCAGGAGAACTACTGGGCACTGCCCCTCTCCATGGGCACTGTGACCCAAACACTGCTCTCCCCCTTCTTTAGCGCAGACTTCTGGAGGGAGACCCAGAGTTAGATGCCTTTGTGATGCTGCCCCTGACCAGAGGTACCCCATCCATGAAGGAGGGCCTCCTGTGGCTTCCATGGTTGGAGACATGGCCCAGTTGGTACACCTTAACCATAAGCACGGTTCAGTCACCAGTACTGCAAGAAGGCTGGGGGCTGGGGAAGTCGGAAGACACTCAGTTGGTAAAGTGCTTGCCTTGCAAAGGTAAGAATCTGTGTTTGATCTCCTGAATCCACATTTTAAAAAAGGGAGTGGTGTGCTGGGGAGATGGCTCAGCAGTTAAGAGCACTGACTGCTCTTCCAGAGGACCCGGGTTCAATTCCCAGCACCCACATGGCAGCTCACAACTGTCTGTAACCTCAGTTCCAGGAAATCCAACATCCTCACACAGACACACATGCAGGCAAAGCACACATAAAATAAAATATAAATACATTAAAAACAAATCCCTGTGCTGGGAGGAGACAGGTAGGTCTCTAGCTCACTAGCTTGTCAGCCTAGCCTGGTCCACAAGTCCCAGGACAATGAGAGATCCTGTCTTGCTTTGGTTTTTTTGTTTGTTTGTTTGTTTGTTTTTTGAGACAGGGTTACTCTGTGTAGTTTTGCGCCTTTCCTGGAACTTGCTTTGTAGACCAGGCTGGCCTTGAACTCACAGAGATCTGTCTGCCTCTGCCTCCCAAATGCTGGGATTAAAGGCGGGCGCCACCAACGCCTGGCTGAGAGATCCTGTCTTAAAGGAGAAGCTAGAGAGCTCCCATGGACAGCACCTGCCATTGTCCTCTGGCGAGGACACACGTGTGTGAGCCCACCCTGTCACCGGTAGTGACTGGGTCCACACATATGGATCCCTAGTCGCCCCTCAGGGAGGCCTGGAGTCTCCTGGAGGAAACCTGGTGTCTGCAATTTTCCCATGTCCCATGAGGTGAGATGCAGAAGGCCATGCCAGGGCCTGCAGGGTCAACTTCAGCTGCCTGACGTGGACTTCGGTGGCTTCTGACGGCTGAGGCTGTGGTGGTTTTGGAGGCCGCTGGGTGGTTTGTATCTGGATTTCATGTCAAATAAATGGGACTTAGAATTTGCATCTGTCTTTAAGTAACCATGTGTCGTGGAGCAAGTTTCTTCGTGTAAAACGGGACAATAATGCTTAGAGGCAAATGAAATCAGGCAGATGGCAGACAGGTCCTATCTTGGTATGAGCATCAATAAATGTCCAGTAGTCTGTCACCAGAGCCTCCAAGCCTGCCTTGCTCACTTTGCCCTAGGCTGGCACTTCCTTCTGAGGCCTGTGCACAGGAGAACACTATGGGAGGTGGGCCGGAGAGCTGGCTCAGTGGCTACCAGCACCGGCTGCTCTTGCGGAGGACCCAGGCTCTGTTTCCAGCACCCACATAGCAGCTCACAACCACCTGTAACCCCAGTGCCAGAGGATCCCAAAGCTGCTTCTGGCCTCTGTGGGTACTACACACAAATGCAATGGTGCACGCATGCATTCAGGCAAACACTCATACACACGATTTTTTAAAATCTTTTTTTAAAAGAATATACTAGCTGGGTGTGGTAACAGACACCTTTAATCCCACCACTTGGGAGGCAGAGAGAGGCAGGTGGATTTCTGTGAGTTCGAGGCCAGCCGGGTCTATAAAGCAAGTTCCAGGACAGCCAGGACTGTTGCACAAAAGAAACCCTGTCTCGAAAAACAAAACAAAACAAGCAAAAGAGTATTACTATGGAGTGGCCACCTCTCTCCAGGTGCTTGTCAATCTAATTTCTAGGGGACCGATGTAGAGAGGAGGGCCTTTAGGTCACAAAGGCTCTGTACTGTGAGTGAGTTAATGCTGTTATCAGGGAAATGGGTTAGTTACCATGGGGATGGGTTACTGGTAAAAGGATAAGTTCAGCCACACCTCCATCCATCTACTCTGGGGGTGTGTGTGTGTGTGTGTGTGTATTTCTCTTGTCTCTTCTATTGCTCCTCTTTTCTCTGTGTACGCCTCTGTGCGTGTGTCTGTGTCTGTCTCTCTGTGTGTCTGTCTGTCTGTCTGTCTCTCCTCTCTGTGGTGCAGACCTGGACTTCCCTGTCTCCAGACTGAGCACTAAATAAACATCTATTGTTTATAATTTATCTGTGCTGTTCCATTGTAGAAGCCCAAACCGGATGAAGAAGGCATCTTCCACATTCCCCCAGAAATGAAAAAGTGTGCACCTAGGAGGAACACTCCCAGGGCATGAAGGTGGTGCTGGGGAGGTGATTCACTCATTTCCGGAAAAAAGGCCAGGATGGAGGGTGTTGGGCTGCACAGTGGGGAGCGCTGCAGCCCAGGAGAGGTCCCCCCCCCCCCACCGCCGTGGGACTGTAAAATGGGACAATGGTGAGCAGCCAGCCAGAACCCCAGAGCTCTGGGCTCAGGGAGGGAGACCCTGCAGGGCATGTGGGATTGGCAAACACAGTGGGACACCTGAAAGGTCTGTTTATGGAGCACCTGTACAAGGCGTGGCGTGCCTTTCCCGTACCCAGCCGTGCCCCTGACGCTTCTTAGAAAGGGAACCATTGGTGTTTCAAGGCCTCTGAGCTGCAACACACCTGCCCGGCATGGCGGGTGCCTGAGGCGCTCTGGTGGAACTCACTGTTGGTAAAAGCCAAGGCCTCTGAGCTGCAACACACCTGCCCGGCATGGCGGGTGCCTGAGGCGCTCTAGTGGTCCTGTTCTGGGAGACTGTGGGATCTCCCTGGTGGAGGTGGGCCACTGGGGGCAGGTCCTGGATGGTTATTCCTGCGTTTGACCTAAGTGTTGTGCTTCTTAATCCACCAAAATGTGAAGGCGTTTTCCTGCCTCCACAAATAAGGCTGCGATGCAGTGTGCCTTCTGAACCGTGCGCCCAACAATTCCCCTCTCCCTGAAACTGCGGCTGTCAGGTGTCTGGTCACTGAAGAAATATTTAGAAATTTGACAGGGAGTGACAGTGGGTGGGCACACATCCTGGTATCAGAAGTTGATGCAACTTGGAATAAAGGGTTTCAAGGGTTACAGGTAAATAAGCACAAACAACAGCAGGTAACAATGAGCACTTAGAGCTGAGCAAGAGGCAGAGCAGGGTGGAAGGGAAGCGAAGGGAGGTGGACTCTCATGGTTCCCAGTGTGAGGCCGATAGCTTTCAGCTAAGATTGAAAAAGAAAGAATAGAGGGCATTATCTAGAATTTCTGGATAACCACCAGATAGACAAAAATCAGAAGTGGTTGAAAGGGGTTCTCTGCAGGGGGTGAGCGGGCACAAGGGAGGGTGAGTCAGGGGACGCTGCTCTCCCTCTAAGTGCTCCATACAGCTTCATCGGCACCAGGTGTGTTATCTCCGCCAAGGCAGAGACGCAAAGCAAACAGAGTGAAGATAAGCACCGATCAGGGATCTCGCCACCCTCTGGCTGCCTTCTCAAAGGAGCCCTGCTGTGGTAATGGCTGCACTTAGGCCTGCTTTTAAGGAAGGGAAAAAGTCAGCCGACTGCCCTGCCAGCTGGGTTCAGCGGGCCTGTCCTGCACTGTGAAGATCTCTTGGGAAGGGAGCAAGAACCTTGCAGAATATATAATCTTTTTTTTTTTTTTTAATTTAAATCGAGGCTGGAGAGTTCAGTTAAGAGTTCAACAGTTAAGAGTATGTACTGCTCTTGCAGAGGACCAGAGTTCAGTTTCCAGCACCCATACAGATCATCTCACACCCTCCTGTGACTCCAGCTCTGGGGATCCGATTCCCTCCTCACAGACATACACACATATACACCTAATTAAAAATAAGACTTATATTAAAACATAAATAAAAACAGTGATTATTTTCAATGGTTTTGTGGATGGCACGTGCTGGGTGTGGTGGTTAATTCTGAGTGTCAACTTGATTGGATCTAGACTCAACTAAGAGCCAATCTCTGGGCACCCCTGTGAGGGATTTTCTTGATCAGGTTATTTGAAGACACGACTTAACTGTGGGCGGCACTTTCCACGGAGGCCCAGATACAGGGAGGTCCCGGGGCAACGCTTCAGCTTTTTGCTTGCTTGCCATTGCATGCCACCTGGAGAATCCGCCGACCTGTTGATATCAGCGCTGTTGCTACCGTCTTTGCTGATATCGGAAGCAGATTCGAAAGCCTTCCAACATGGGAGGAAGATCAGTGGCTCTCCAGGAATCCTCCCTGAGGCATCCAGGTTCTTAGCCTCTTCAGTGGTAACCAAAAGCTGTTGTTTAAGTGCAAGGTGAGATGGTACACAGGCATGCACACAGGCAAACACTCATATAAATTTTTTTTAAAAAATCTCAAAATTAAAAATCAGGTCTAAATGAGACTCACACATCACAATTGGCTGTATTTTAAGTCTGTGTGTAAGGGAGGATGAGTGTATGGGGAGAGTGGTTGTGGTATATTTACCTGTTAGTGTGGATATGTGTACATGTGTGTGCAGGTGCCTCTCTGTTGGAGGCCAGAAATTGACACTGGCTGTCTTTCTTCAATTACATGCCACCTTTGTTAATTTATTTATATGTATCTGTGGCATATGCACACATGTATTCAGGTATGGTGTCTGAGTGTGAGATCGGAGGAACCCAAGTATCCTGCTCTGCCACTCTCCTCCACCTTATTCCCTTGAGACAGGGTCTCTCACATCCCACAATGCATTGAGATTGCATGTTTGCATGAAGTTACCTCTGGCTTTTTATGTAGGTCTTGTTGGCATTCTGGCCTGCCCCTTGGGGACCCGCCCTGTGTCCTAACGTAAATCTTACTTTAAGGAAAACCCTTCCTCCTCCTCCTCCTCCTCCTCCTCCTCCTCCTCCTCCTTCCCCTTCCTCCCTTTCTTGCCATGAGGTGTGCACGACTCCACTTTCTCTCTCTCCCTCTCTTTCTCCCTCTCTTTCTTCCTCTCTTTCTCTCTCTCTCTCTCATAATAAACTCTCACATGGTTTGCATGGTGTGAGTAACTTTCCACATGCTGCAGCCTGCCACCACATCTGCATGGCATGTCTCCCTCACCCACCAGGGCACCTTAGCCCAACCTGCCAAGGCCGCCGTATCATTCATTACAGGTCTAAGAGCCACATTCAAGGTTCTCCAATGTCAAAGCGAGTGCTTTGCTTACTGGGCAATCTCCCCAGTTCCTTATTTGTGAGGCAGGGTCTCTCACTGAATCTGAATCTCATTAGCTCAGCTAGGCTGGCTGCCTAATAAACTTTAGGGATCTGCCTGTCTTTACCTGCCCCCAAACCCCTCAGCTCTGGGGTTGTCTCTAACCCCCCAAACCCCTCAGCTCTGGGGTTGTCTCTAACCCCCAAACCCCTCAGTTCTGGAGTTGTCTCTAACCCCCAAACTTCTCAGCTCTGGGGTTCTGGGCACACACCACACTTGACTTACATGTGGGTGCTGGAGATTCGAACTCATTGCATGGCAGGCAGTTTAATAACTCAACAGCTCCTTGGCCCCTTAAGTCTCCTGTAATCTGAGCACTTTGTCTTTATCCTTTTTATCTGTGTGTTGATTTATTGAACAAAAACAGGCTTTGTCTGGGGAAATGTGTCGATTTGATTTGGTTTTGTTTGTTTTTCTGACTGCACCACTATAGGTACTTTAAGTTAGGATCTTGTTAAATGCATTTGTCAGCGAGGGATCTCTAGGCTCACACAGAGTGAAGTTGACCCTCAAATATGTGAGGCACCGCCTGGGGTGGAGGGGTCCTAGCAGCCTTACCCCACATTCAGGTCTTATTGCCATTTGGATGTGGGTAAGTGAAATCTCTCACAGGACATGGACACCCCATTCCCCTTAGTTTTCTTATTATCTTGTGGCTTTTGTCAAGTGAAGCACCTGAGCACCCAGTTGATGTATTCCTGCTGGTGTCTCTCCCTCTTGAGTGGCTGGTGTTGTGGAATACTTAACTATGTAAAGATGTGTTACATTTGTTTACATTGTGGAATATAACTTTGACTATTTGAAGGTGTGTTACATTTGTTTCTCCTGCCTTTGTTTAATTATGTAAGGATGTGTTGCATTTGTTTCACTTGCCTGCCTAAGGGACCTGATTGGTCTAATAAAGATCTGAATGGCCAATAGCTAGGCAGGAGAGGGACAGGCAGGGCTGGCGGGCAGAGAGAATAAGTAGAAGGAGAAATCTAGGCTCGAGAGAGAAGGAGGAGAGAATGAGGGAGAAAGAGAGGGGCACGCCCTGGCCAGAAGTCAGGCAGTCACCAGCCAGCCAGACACAAGAAGCAGTGAATGCAAGATATACAGAAAGAAAGGTAAAAAGCTCTGAGGCAAAACGTGGAAAAGAGAAACAGTTTAAGTTAAATGGGCTAATGGGACGAGCATAAGATAAGTCCGAGCATTCATAACTAATAAAAAGTCCCGGGCTGGAGAGATGGCTCAGAGGTTAAGAGCACTGGCTGCTCTTCCAAAGGTCCTGAGTTCAATTCCCAGCAACCACATGGTGGCTCACAACCATCTGTAATGAGATCTGGCGCCCTCTTCTGGCCTGCAGGGACACACACTGGCAGGATACTGTGTACATAATAAATAAATCTTTTTTTTTTTTTTTTTTTTTTAAAGTCTCCATGTCATGATTTGGGAGCTGGTTGATGACCTGTTATAGGCAGGTCTCCATTTTGGGGGACCCTCAAATAGAGGGGTCATCTGTCAGCAGAGAAGCAAAAGACAAGCTTGTATGCCCAATGACATGTTCCACCAATGGCCCGGCCTTCAAGACTTTGATGGCATATATTCTCCAAGAATAGAAAAAATGGAAGAAGCGTGTTCTGTAACTGGAAGCATCCTGTAACTGGCCAACGTCATCTGTGATGGCTTTCCCAGCACCCACATCAGGCAGCTTGCAACCTCCTGATTCCTTCTCAGGAGTCCTGATGCCCTCTTCTGGCCTCCTTGGGCACCTGCACTCATATGTGTATATTCAGCCTTACACACACACACACACACACACACACACACACACACACACACACAAACTAAAATTTATAAATACTACATAGACCCTGTCTCAAAAAAATTTAAACAATAAAATCTTCATAAAGATGACAAAAAAAGATCTGTTATGCCTAATTCTAGATCCAAGCTAAGGGTCTGGCTCTCCCTCTGGTCCTCTACCCATGATTCTATCTTTAAACAGCCCCAGGATTTGAGCAAACACAGCATCTTCCGGAGCCAGAGCATATAAACATTAAATCCCACTTTTCCTTGTATCTAACTGCTCTCTTTTATTGAAACGAATAAAATCTCATGAGCAGAAATAGAAAATTCTGCAAAAATATATGCCCGTTAATATAATAGTCGAAATCCCCAGGGCTTTATAAATAGGAGGAGGATGTCTGTCTTGGGGACTCTGCCTCAGGGTGGCTGACTGGGAAGATGGAAACAGCCTCTACCTAAGAGGACCTTTTAAGTGTGGGTGGGATCAGCCAACCCTGAGAGGGGTCTTAGAAACCTGGGGTGGGGGTGTCTCTAAGCAGAAATCCTTTTCCAGTTACAAGCTAGCTCTGTGTTTTAAAAGGAAACTTTAGGTGTGGCAGAAAGTCATTATTATGCAAATAGGCTCCCCCCACTCCTTCTTTAGGTGACTCTTGGTGAATCAGATCCTCACTTTCCCTATGCTCTGGGGCTGGGAAGCCTGTGGGAGGTCCTTCACCGGGAAGCTACCACCTTCAAACCCGGCTGTGGTTCCAGGTTTTCTGTTGGACCCACAGGGACCTACAGGGAATGAGGTCCCCTTTGTGTTTACGTAGAAGTGCTGTAAGGCTTGAGATCTCCTGACCCCCCAGGTCTGGGACCAGCTGGTTACCTCACAGAAGTGACCTCACTAGGTCGAGCAGATTCCTCTTTCTCTGTCCCCACCTAGTCCCTTCCCTTCTGCTACCATCCAAGCGGCCCATCCCACCCCAAACACAGCCATTAGATCAAACTAGAGTGGCGTCTGGGTCCCACAGAATGAGGACCAAAGCCTGCTCTCAAGACACTAGCTGTAAAGCATGTGTCCGAAGGAGGGTTCCCCAGACCATCCTCCTTTCTGATCAACCAGCTACAAATTTGGGATTACTTCCTTGCTGGGTTCAAAGTGGGCCCACACTTGGCAGTGCCAGTGGCTCTGACCGGGAAAACAAAAGGGTTGTTACTAGATAAACTGAAGCCTAAATTCAGCATCCCTCAAGCTGGTTTCTGTTTGCTGGAAACCTCCTTTAATCCACCCCCAAAGGTCAATGACCTCTGGCAAGGGCATCTGGTTCTCAGTCTATCAGAACGGCTTGTATCAGCTCGAAGACCCCCCCTCCTGCTGACTGTGGGAAAACCTGCCTGCTTTTCTGCCATTTTGCCCCCACGCCCCAACAGCCTCTGCAGTTTGAGCCCCAGTAAACCTTCTTTCTACTCATGGAGTGGTCTTGTTCCATGGTCTCACTATGCCCTCGTTCACACTCCTAACGTCCACCATCGTCTAGAAGGCCTCACAGAACCAGCTCTGGTGGGAAGTCAGATGCAAACTTCTCCCATGCCTTTGGGTGTGGCAGCACACACACACACACACACACACACACACACACACACACACACACATCCTGTGATCAGATGGGGTAAGGTCCTAAATGTTGTCTTATGTGCAAAGACTTCCTGTGGTGGAAGGTAGTGTGTTCACAGGGACTAAAGTGTGGGTTTCTCGAATTGGCACAGGAGATCACTTCCTAAATATAACACCAGCAGCACAGACACTGGGAACAACAATTAATAAATGGGACCTCTTGAAAGACATGGTCAATAAGACAAAAAGACAGCCTACAGAATGGGAAAAGACCTTCACCAACCTCACATCTGACAGAGGACTGTTCTCCAAAGTATATAAAGAAGTCAAGAAACTAGATATCAAAATACTGAACAATCCAATTAAAAAATGGGCTAAAGAGCTAAACAGAGAATTCTCAAAAGAAGAATCTCAAATGGCTGAAAAACAATTAAAGAAATGCTCAACATCCTTAGTCATCAGAGAAATGCAAACCAAAACAACTCTGAGATACCACCTTACACCTGTCAGAATGACTATGATCAAAACACTAATGACAGTCAATGTTGAAGAGGATGTGGAGCAAGGGGAACACTCCTCCACTGTTGGTGAGAGTGCAAACTTGTACAACCAGTGTGGAAATCAGTATGGCGGTTCCTCAGGAAATTGGAAATCGATCTACCTCAAGACCCAGTCCTACCACTCTTGGGCATATACCCAAGGAATGCTCAATCATACCACAAAGATACATGCTCAACTATGTTCATAGCAGCATTATTTGTAATAGCCAGAACATGGAAACAACCTAGATGCCCATCAACTGAAGAATGGATTAAGAAAATGTGGTACATATACACAGTGGAGTACTACTCAGGAGAGAAAAACAACGACAGCATGAAATTTGCAGGCAAATGGATGGAACTAGAAAATATTATCCTGTGTGAGGTAACCCAAACCCAGAAGGACAAACATGGTATGTACTCACTCATAAGTGGATACTAAATATAAAGCAAAGAACAATCAGACTGCAACCCACAGAACCAGGGAGGCTACATAGCAGGGGGAACCCTAGGATGACCGTGGCTTATAATAAGTTTTGGTTTTACTCAATTACTGGGCAAGCCTCAATGAAAAGTTTCACTATTAGGATAAGAATTTGTACTGTATCCAGTTGATAACAGGAAAAAAATAAATTAATTAATTAATTTTTAAAAAGTATGGGTTTCTTCAGGACTGATATCCCCACCCTCCCCACCAAAACCCCCCAACCCCACCACCCCCCACCACCTCCACCCCCACTGTCACCATGCCCTAGGCCTGGTACCCAAGACTTTCCTGACCCCAGAGCAAATTTGATTCAGGATTTGCTGGTTCTGGAGAAGATGGCTGTGTCTCCTTGGCATGCTGGCACACTGAGCCCCAAGCACCTGGCATGGAAGGAGAATTAAACTGTGAAGCAGGAAGTTAAGGACACAGTTCTCAGGATCAGTGAAGTGGGCAGAGCTCCCTAAGATGACTGGAGATTGTCACTGGCTAGACTCTGGGGAGTCTGGGAAAGTCTGAATTGTTCTCCCCGCCCCAACACACAAGTCTTGTACCTCTGCATCTGACCAGACACAGGACCTGCATGGATTCAAGTGTGGAATGCAAGGCTGGCCATCCTTCTCACCAGGATGTTGGTGAGGCAGACCAGAGCCTCACTTTTTTTTAAAAGATTTATTTATTTATTATGTATACAGTGTTCTGCCTACGTGCATCCCTGCAGGCCAGAAGAGGGCACCAGATCTCATTACAGATGGTAGTGAGCCACCATGTGGTTGCTGGGAATTGAACTCAAGACCTTTGGAAGAGCAGTCAGTGCTCTTAACCTCTGAGCCATCTCTCCAGCCCGAGCCTCACTTTTGATCTCAATTTCCCGCTCTGTTCTGGGTGATTCCCCAGGCTGCCACCCGCAGTTGTGCATGGTTTTGCCGCACCAAAGCCAAGGTCAGAATGCTTAGGGCCAGATCAATCCAGGCCAGGCTCTGTTCTCCCGTCAGGAGCCCACTCACAATGCCTCGACTGCCCAGAGAGGGCACCCTTTTCAAATCTGCCCTAGGTACTCTAAGAGCTAAAGGCCGCCCTGACAACCTCCATATAAGAAACAAGGAAGCAGGGCTGGGTTAAGAGCACTGACTGCTCTTCCAGAGGTCCTGAGTTCAATTCCCAGCACCCACATGGTGACTCACAACTACCTGAAATGATGCCTTCTTCTGGCCTAAGGGACACATGCAGGCAGAACACTCTATACCTAATAAAGAAATAAGAAAAATTAAAAAAAAGAAAAGAAACAAGGAAGCCAGAAAGGTTAAGGAATAAATTCAAGATTATACAGCTGTTCAGGATTCACATCAGGCCTCCCGGCTTGTACCACTGCCTAGAGAAGAATCCTCATTCTTCATTAAACACCCAGACAGAATATGTGTGTAAGAATAGGTGTCTGGCTGCTGGTGGCCTTCTCTGGTTGAAACTTGGGCGATATGAACCATGGCGTTCATGGAAAACCACACGCTGAAATCCAAGGCCAGTCACAAAGCCAGTCATGGTGGGTCACTTCCTGGCAGATAATTCACACCTCCGAGCTCAGTTTCCCCCATGTCAGAGACAGGAGTGTTAGCCCTGAGTGTGCAGACTGTTGCAGAAGTGAGAAGTGGGTGGAGCCTGCACAGCATTTGGCCAAGGGTTGGTTTTGGAGGCACTAGGGGTTGAGTTCAGCCACCTAAGAAAACCAGGAGAAGAAAGAGAAGGGAGCCAGAATCCGGGCGCAGGAGGTGGCTCTGCCGGGGTCTTCTGCTCAGAGGCCCAGCGCGCTCCCAGACCTGTTGGCCTCAGTTTTGCAGGTCGGGGAACTGTTGTGGCTTTGCACTGGGGTGGGGTGTCACAGAACAGTGGCTGTGTGGTGCTGCCTGCTCTCCCTTGCACTGAGGCCTGGTGCTGTGGGAGGGACCCCCGAACTCTCACCCTCCCACCCCCCTTGGGGCTGTTTCCTCCACCAGAAGACTTCTGGTTTGTTGATATTATTTAAGTATGATTAAATTATTCTTCGAGAGTCTCACGTATCCCCGGCTAGGCTGGCCTCGAACTCGACATGGAGCCAAGAATGACCTTGAATTCCTGATCCTCCTGCCTCTGCCTTACAAGTGCTGGGATTGCAGGCGTATGCCACCTTACATGCCGAGGATTGAACCCAGGGCTCCATGCACACTAATTAGCACTGGACAACTGAGCGATTGGTTTGAATATGCCCTCACAGGGCACACCCTCAGGAGAGCGTGGGGCCCAGACGCACCTGGCAAACTATTTCAAAAGGAGCCTGAGCACAGCGTAGCAGGGGCTGGCTGGGTGGGGTGGGGTGGGGGGGTTTCTAGGGTAATATTCTTATTTTGCATTTGCACTGACCACATAAGCTCTCTCATCCTCTATTTAAATGTGAGAGACAATGGTCACTGCAACCTCAGACTTCCTGCTGGGAGTCAATGACATCCATCATTGTTCTTGTACAAATTAATAATGTGGCCCACCCCTGGTTGCTATGACAACGGCCCTCCCCCTCCCCTGTGCTTTTGTGAGCATGAAATGGAATTGATTGGAAATGCTTCCTCGTGAACTCCAGATAAGCGGAACAGAGAAGAGAAATTACCAGAATCCTCAGCACCTCTGTGCAGGTCGTTGTTTTTAGAAGGATTCAGTCAGTCCCACAAGAGACCCAGAAGCCACCACAGAAAAGACAGAGCTAATTAAGGAAGGCTGCAAAAGTCGCCCTGGCACAGTGGATCCCACACACGGCCCCTGACACCGTGATCAGCCCAGAGCTTTCCAGAAATGTCAAAAACAATGAGGTTTTCTTTTTCTCCTACTCCTCCCACTTCAAACTGCCTTTCTGCGCTTCTCTCTCTGGAGGGTGCAGAACAGGTCCAGCCCCAAAGCAGCAAACCCAGGACTCCCCAAGCTGGGGGCTGCTGCCAAGGGGCTCAGGGCAGACAGGAGGTGGAGAGCCAGGTGTCCCCAGCTGGAGGAGGGTGAGTGGACCCACTCTGAAGAAAAGCTTGTTTGTGTTCCAGCCAGCACCATTCCTGCCAAAACAGAATGGAACAAAACAAAAATAAATACATTTTAAAAAGTATACTTTCCCCAATTACATAAGTAGCTCAGACTCTGAAACTGTAGAAAGTTTGACATGGCTGTTGTAATAGAAATCTCACTGCAGCTGACCTGCACAAGACTGGATGGGGGAGGGGAACTCCGTAAGGCCCCACCCTCCCCCATTGGAAGTTAAGAATTGTTGGGGGTGGTCACTTCCTTAAGTGGTGTAGCTTTGAGTCAGTGGCCTTGCTCCACAGAATAACTTCCCACCCACTCGCTGGCAGGAAAAGTTCTGGGTCACCCTAGAGGAAGACACGGTGTGAGTGGGGTGCGGTGATAATAAAGGGCTCTAGTGGGGGGCGGGGGATGAGAAAGGGGAATGGAGGATGACGAAAACTCATTATATAAACCCATGAAAGTGTCAAACAATTCAGAAAAATTAAAAAAAATAAAGTCCCAGGGAACACAATAAAGCCAATTACAATCCTGTGCTCCCTCCAAATTGCTGCTACTTTGGGGGCACATTAGTCCATTTTGTGTTACTAAAACGAAACGCCTACTGCAGTCTAAAACACATTTTGGAGGCTTTAAGTAAACAGCATGGCAGGTGGTAATGGCTGGCGAGGGCGAGTGCCCCGTGGGCATGGGGTTGGGGAGGAGACTCTGGAAACGGTTTTTCTCAGGCTGGAATGCACGCCATCCCAAGCCAGCGGGACAAGACCCTGAGGACCTCTGTTAGACTCGGGCTCTCAAAGGCCCCAGGCTACCTCCTCATACTGCCCTGGGGCCAAGCTTCAAACACAAAAACTCTGAGAGGCACACACAGAAAGCACAGCCCAAGTGTGTGTGTGTGTGTGTGTGTGTGTGTGTGTGTGTGTGTGTGTGTATGCACTTTCTCTCCACTCTGCTCCTTCATGGAACTTGACCTGATGGCTCCTCTCCTGTCTGCAACACAGCAACGCTTTGACTGTTGTCTTGGAATCTCATGGTCCAGGAATTAAAGGGAACAGATCTGAGTCCCCACCTGAAGATGGTTCACTTGTGAGAGAGAAACCACTTGGGGCTTAGCTGGGCCATCCTCTCTGGATGCCATAGCAACCACGACCCCCCAGCTCCCAGCCAGCCGCGTGACGAGGGGAACCAACAGTATCCCAGCACTAAGAAGAGCAGGTGTTCCACTCGCAATCAAGATGGCGAATGTTAACTATAACAGAATCTAGATCACTCAGGGGCCTCTGGGCATGCCCGTGGGGGATTATTTCAATCCCATTACTTGGCATGGGAAGATTCATCTTAATTGTAGGCGTGACCCATTCCCTGGCCGGGATCTTGGACGGACTGGATAAAAGTGACCTGAGCCACAGCGTCCACTGCGCTCTGCTTCCTAACTGTGAGTGTGGTGTGACCGCCTGCCTCAAGCTCTGTAGCCTCGCTCTCCCGCCATGATGGACGGCACCTTGAACTGTGAGCTGGAGTAAACTCTTTCTCCCTCACGTTTCTTTTGTCAGAGTATTTTATCACAGTGACGAAAAGAAAGCAACCAGTATTCTCCGTTTACAAGGTGTTCACGGGGCCTCAACTCCATCAAAAGTGGAGGAATCCTGCCTGGAGAAGAACCTGAGGTCTGTATTAATTACTTTTCTCATTGCTATGACAAAATACCAAACAAACGCCACTTAACAGTTGCTCACAGCCCATCACTGTGGGGAAGGCAAGAAAGCAGGAGTGAGGCGGCTGGTCACATGACATCCTCCGTCAGGACGCAGAGAGAGAGGAAGGTTGGTGCTCACCTCTCTTCCTCCTGTTTATTCAGTCTGGGACCCCAGCCCAGGAGATGGTGCCACCCACACTCAGGCTGGAGATCTCCCCTTTTCCTCTCATCCTCCCTGAGACACCCTCATGGGGTTCAGAGGTGAGCTTCACTAATGTCCTAGATGGATCTTAATCCAGGTAAGTTGTCAGTCAAAATCAACCACCACAGATGACCTGAGGAGACAGGGAAGGTCAGCAGCTGACCTTCAGGCTTCCCTAACCCAGGACTTCACTAACCCATCAAAAGTACAGAACCCCTAAAACCTATGGTCCTTTCGCTTACAGAGTCCCCTCTGACCCCCCTCTTGCCCCACCTTTCTCTCCGGCTCTGAACCCGTAGTTCACATACACGAGGAACTCAGATGCCGTCTGCTTCCACAGTGTGCCCCAGTTTGGCTAATATGAGAACAGACAGAACCAGACAACTGGCCACTGCCTTGTCACTCTACCTTAGAACCTCCTAGGTGGCAGGCACACTATATAGAGAGTCACTCCTTCATTTGACTGAGGGACTTCGTGGACATGTCCCCATGGGTAAGAGGACAGTTGTGACCTTATATGGGGCTTTGTTAGGATTCTGCCCCCCCTCCATCTGCATGACCGCACATGTGCAGTTCAGGAGCTAAGCAAGGGGTCTTGCATCTTACGTCATCAGTGCACGCTGGTGATTAAGTGCGTGCTGGTGATTACTGCGTGAGGCATGGTCACACAGTCAGCGCATGTGTGGCGTAGCTCCATGAGCCTGCCTGTGCATGTGCCCGGGAACCCTTAAAAAGCCGGGCACAGACTCCTCCTCTTCCTCTCTATTCTGTTCTCTTTCCCCCACCATCTCTCTCTCTCTCTCTCTCTCTCTCTCTCTCTCTCTCTCTCTCTCT
>CABHPQ010170712.1:0-28324 GCA_902168405.1 Peromyscus aztecus | reverse complement strand
GTGAAGGAACAAATTTACAAACTGGCCAAGAAAGGCCTGACTCCCTCCCAAATAGGTGAGTGTTGGTGTAGTCTCTTAACTGCTGCTCTCGGGGCATCTGGAAACACAAATGTGCCTAGTCCCTGCCTTGAAAACGCTTTTTCCTGCTTCCACAGCTAAACGAGGAGCATCTGGGATCGAGTCACATCTAGCTGTGAATTGTCTCTAAGCTGCTGTGACTTTGTACAAATGGCAAATAATTTGTTTCTGTTAAATGGGTCTGGGGCCTAGGATAACTGGTCATAGAAGGAAAGCATCCTTGGTAAGACTTAGAGTATGTTACAGCTATGGGAAAAAAAAAGAATTTAAGATGGACTCAAGCTAACTAGAAGTAATTTGAGGTTTAAAAGGAATAACATATATGCAGTTTTAAAGATTGGTATAAACAAACGTTAAGCAAGTTTTAGTTAAGACCAAATATAAAGGTAGAAATCTCATTGGTTCCTTTGGTCAGCTGTGTTCTGGCAGACTCACTGTGATGATGGTGTTCCAACATTCGCGGTTTCCACCAGAAGGGCTTCCTCCATGTTGGGTAGACCTTCCTTGGATGTCTGAGTGAGCTTGCAAGCACTCTTAGGTTGGCTATTTGGAGAGTCTTGCTACCGAGGCTTTATCACATGCTCAAGTTTGTGTTAGAAGTTACCTGCTTTTTTCAGGTGTGATCCTGAGGGACTCGCATGGTGTGGCGCAGGTCCGTTTTGTGACTGGTAATAAAATCCTGAGAATCCTTAAGTCGAAAGGCCTTGCCCCTGACCTCCCTGAGGATCTGTACCATTTGATTAAGAAAGCGGTGGCTGTCCGAAAGCATCTTGAGAGGAACAGAAAGGTAAGTGAGGATGCAAACCTGGTGTTGAGTAGCAGGGCTTGTTCTGGTCTTCAGGAAGAGTGCATTTGAGTTTAATTCTCTTGGGTGGTTCTAGGTACCAACTAGTCAGCATTGTAGTTTCCTTGGAATGGGTAGTTTGGTTTTTAGCTCCCCTAAACATTATATCCAGTTGGTTCCAAATGTTGGGGGCTCTTTTGTAGTTTTGTGACCATTCCTATAGGCCTTATTTTAGAACCTCAAATTGCCTCTATGGATTTGGTGATGCATGCCTATAATCTCAGCAAGGTTAGTGGATCTCTGAGTTTGAGGCCAGCCTGGTCTAACATGTTATAAGACAACCAGGGCTGTATAATAATAAAGAGATCTTGTTTAAAAAGCTTAACCTAACTGTGGAAGGTGTTGAGTTACTTTACGTGGTGGTGGTTTTCTTAAATTTCTTATTTTTAGGATAAGGATGCTAAGTTCCGCCTGATTCTGATAGAGAGCAGAATTCACCGGCTGGCTCGTTACTACAAGACTAAGCGGGTCCTCCCACCCAATTGGAAATAGTAAGTATATGCATTTTTGTTGGCAACAGTCAGCCAGGTAGTATGTGTATGTGATGGTATTTGCTCCACCGACCTTGGGTGGAGCAAATACCAACCACTACAGTAGTAGGTAAAGGGCTTGGTGGTAGATATTTTGTCTTTCTGGGTCCTATAGTTGAGTACCATTTCATCCAATCCCTGTCATAGTAATAGGAAAGCATGCATGGTTGATACATAATCAAATGGCAATGTTCAATCAAAGTGTTAGAGTGGGGT
Organism: Peromyscus aztecus; assembly: GCA_902168405.1. NCBI lineage: Eukaryota > Metazoa > Chordata > Mammalia > Rodentia > Cricetidae > Peromyscus > Peromyscus aztecus. The sequence goes on along the minus strand of CABHPQ010170712.1, from coordinate 26,656 downwards.
GTAGAGGCAGGCTGGTCTGCATGAAATCCTGTTTTTTTAAAGGAAGAAAGAAATTTAGTCACTTAAAAGCATAGTTGGCAGATTCTGGTTTGACTTAGGAATGGTCCTTCCCACACCATCACCCCTCATGGATTGCTCACTGACACTCATCCAAAGCTTCTGCCACATAACCAGTTCTTCCTTAGATGTCTGGTTGAGCTTTGCCATCCATCCTCCTGTTTGAATCTGTGAGCTTTTGGGGTCTTGCTCAGTTTGGTGCACTGTGTGCAGTTAGGTCTTTTAGCTGTTTGGTGATAGCTCTGGAAGCAGAGGGAGTTGTGAGTGGACCCCAAAGACCAGTATTAATTCCAGTTTCCCTTTTCCTTTTTTCCAGTGAGTCATCCACAGCCTCTGCTCTAGTGGCATAAATTCTTGTGTACACAGCAATAAAATCACTTTGAATAAATTCGTGTTTTGTGTTTCTTTTCTGGGTTCATCTTTTTTTTTTTTTTTTTTTTGATGGGGATGTGTTTTGGCAAAGTTACTGATCAGAGGGACAGAAAGCTCGGGTCTGTTCAGTTGATTTCCCTGGCCCCTTAAGCTACTACTAGTCCAGCTGGTTGTAAAGACTGGTGGGCTTTGCTATCTACATGTGGGAGAACTGGAAGACACTAGCAAGTGGGAATGCCTTATATTGTGTGTGTGGGGGGGGGGGGAGACGACACATTGGGGTCCTCTTGATAGATTTGATGTGTCAACTGTTAACCTTGGTTAGCATCAAAAGTGTGCCCAGCATTATACACACTACTGTGCTGGCAGGGAGAGCTGTTTGGTCTCCCTAGGGGGCTCTTGAGGAATTGCTTCTTTTGGAATGAATTTTTTTTTTATTAACGTGTGTGTGTGTGTGTGTGTGTGTGTGTGTGTGTGTGTGTGTGTGTCTACATCTGCATACATGGCTGCATCACAATTGTGCAGTACTTCCAGAGACCAGAAGAGGGTGTTGGATCCCCTGGGATTGGAGTTAAAGAGGTTTTGAGTTGCTTCAGTCCTGGGAACTGAACTCAAACCCTGCAAGAGTAGCCAGTGTTCTTAACTGCTTAGCTATCTCTCCTGCTCCTCGGTTCTGGTTCTGTGTGTGTTTGTGTGTGTGTATAAAACCTGGTGGAGCCGGGTGGTGGTGGCGCACGCCTTTAATCCTAGCACTCGGGAGGCAGAGCCAGGCAGATCTTTGTGAGTTCGAGGCCAGCCTGGTCTACAGAGTAAGATCCAGGAAAGGCACAAAGCTACACAGAGAAACCCTGTCTCAGAAACCACCACCCCCCCCCCAAAAAAAAAAAAACCCAGGTGGATCTCTGAGTTTGAGGGCAGTCTGGTCTAAATAGTGATTTCCAGGATACACAGCATTACACAGAGAAACTTTGCCTCAAAAAACTAAACTATATTTGTATGTTATATGTATAATATACACTTGTAATCTTATTGGTAGGCCATTGAAATTCAATTTTTTGTCATTCAGTCCCTTGAGTGTAGACAATAGGGTGGAGTCAAAATTCACTCCAGAAATAGCGTTGACACTTAGAGATTGTATTTAGGAGGTAAAATTTCAGTCTCAAATTATTGTAGGCTGAAAATGTTCCAGAAGAATAACCATGCTATAATAAAACATTGAGCCCCAGGACCAATGACAGTTCAGTAGGTTAGGGCACTTGACACCAAGTCTGGGCACTATTTGGTGGAAGGAAAAAACTACCTTTGAATTTAAAATACAGCAGGTGCACACAAATGTTTAAAAAAACTATCACACACTCATCTTTGTGACAGTGGGATGAAGGGAGATGTAGGTCTAGGCACTGTGATACATTACTATGTAAGAGTTGCTTTAATGCGCAGGCACATGGAGATAAAGTACAGTGATAGTGGATGAGATAGCCAAAGTCTACCAAGGAATAAAAGGTGTGTACCATGTACAGCATGGATGCTCTAGACATCCTGAGCAGGACAGTAAGATTTAATCACATAATTGAAATAGCAAGTGTTAGCTTTTTTCCCCCCTTGAGATGGTTCTCAAGGAACACTGGCTGGCCAGGAACTTACACATCTGCCTGCCTCTCCCTTCTGAAAACTAGCATTAGATTTTAAATGGATTAATCCTGGAATGTTCAGACCACATAAATTACCTTTCTTAAGTTACTTCACTTAACATGCCCCCTAGGTCTATGTCCCAAGTGACAGCATTTCATTCTTAAAGTTACTAAATGAACAGTGCAGTTTAAAAAGTTACATTTTAATCTCCAGGTTTGGGAGGCAGGCTGGCCAATGAGTTCAAGACCAGTCAGGGCTACACAATGTAACCCTGTCTCAGTTTTTTTTAATTTTTTCATTTTTGCATCTCCCAGTATTTCCATCTGTTCCCTCTACTTGCACATTGACTGAGTCAGGGTCTCAAATGTAGCATAAACTGGCCTGGAACTTTTATGTAGACCAGGCTGGCCTTAAATTTACAGATTCACCTGTCTGTTTTCTGAGTGCCTCTCCCAGCTAATCTTTAAAAGCATTTCATATTTGTAACATCTACTTTGACACAGTTGGAAACAGCATGTACACAGTTACTTGTCCAAATCTGTTCTGTGAGAATCTAGAACTTGTTTTCTTCAACAGTTGTCTTCCTTTTGGGAAAAAAAAAAACAAACAAAAAACCCATATCTGCTATTTACCCTCGACAAAGCTTAAAACAGTCTTTTTTGTCTTTTCAAGACATGGTTTCTCTGTGTTGCCCTGGCTGTCCTGGAACTCATTTTGTACACCAACCAGGCTGGCCTCCAACTCAGAGATTTGCTTGCCTCTGCTTCCCAGGTGCTGGGATTAAAGGCGTGCGCCACCATCACCCAGTAGAAAACAGTCTTGTTTTTATAGCTCCAGGTTCATGAAGAAGATAACCATTTCCAAGGTTTGTATTAAATAATAGGAAAAGGGGATTTGTTTGTTTTGAGGGTCTCTCTGTAGCACTGGCTGACCTGGAACTCAGTGTAGGTGGAAATGATTAAGTCTTGGAAACTTCCCTTTTCTAGCTCTCGCTGTTGATTGATAGAGAGCTGGAAACATTCTCATTTGTTTAAGAATGTCTTTGAGCTCATGGGTCCTGACTTAAGAGTAAGCAGAGATTGGTGTTGCTGTGAAGTCTGATATCATTCGGATTCTAGCTCCCCCTGACCGAGCTCTACCCGCCCTCTGCTCAAGACTCCTTGCTTAGTGGTGCATGATTTGCAGCAATCCCTAGCTTGTACTTCTCATTTATTCTGCAGGGTGCTTGGTACCGTTTCAGCCCACAACTGTCCTGCTGGTGTGAGAAACTTTCTTGAATTGTTGCTTTGATAACTTCACACCACCTCCATTTTCGGGTTCTCTTTAGAGCTTATTATTTGCACATTAGGCTCTCTGGTCTTCTAATTTTCTCATCTTTTTACCGGCTGCCCATCTCTTTCTTTTGGTAAGTTTCAATGTTATCGCCTAATCTTGGTCATTTTCTCAGTTTTACTTTCTTGAAGTTCCCAGCCTCAGGGGTAGCTGTCCCTTTAAGACAACAATATCGACTGATCAATAGTGCTTGTCTATTGCTGCAGCGTGAAAATCCTCACAGTGCCTGACTTCACACTACTAACTAACAGAATGATCCAGCATGGAACTTTGAGGTAGCAACTGGTACATTGTATTTCCCTACACAGATAAGCAGGCGTAGATGCTGCAAAAGCATAGATAATAGTAACTGATGTGAAATAGGAAGTGGTCCATTGTGAGTACTGATGACAGTTTTCTTGAACATTATTTACTGAAGTCTCATTTTTTTTTTTTTTTTTTTTTGGTTTTTCGAGACAGGGTTTCTCTGTGTAGCTTGAAGTCTCATTTTTAAAAAAATATTTTTATTATTTATTTATGTGTATATGTGCATGTACCTGAGGTTAGGGCCATCCCCTGGAGCTGGAGTTGCAAGTAGTTATAAGCCAACTGATGTGGGTGCTGGGAATCAACTCAAGTCCTCTGCAAGAACAATACATATTCTAAACCACTGGGCTATCTCTCTCGCCCTCAAGTCTCATTTTTAATAAAGTCTACATTCAGCTGGCTTGCAGGATTCCTAAAAATTTAACAGTTGGCTCTTGTGAGCCCGTAGAAGCCAGCTCCAGCATCTTTTTTTCCTGAATGCTTTTTGTAGAGGCCTCTATCATTAGTACTGTAATGTGGTCATCCTAGAAACACACCTCTGAAGCTGTCCTTGCCTCTTCAGTATTTCCTCTGAGTTCCTCTTAGCTATTTTTTAAAAAAATTTATTAGACTGTGCTGGGCATTGGTGGCACATGCCTTTAATCCCAGCCCTCGGGAGGCAGAGGCAGGTAGATCTTTGTGAGTTCAAGGCCAGCCTGGTCTACAGAACAAGTTCCAGGACAGCTAGGGATGTTACACAGAGAAACCTTGTCATTGATATTCTCCAATGTAGTAACCCTGTAATTACCTGCAGGAGGTCCTGCTACAGGCGTCCTACTAGGATTATGCTCTCGTTTCAGCTGTAGGTGGCCTATGTTGCTGCTATTGTGAGCATTGACCCAATGCCTGTAACTGCTTGTAATTTGAAAAGTCTCTCACATTTATTGTTTCTTTAATTTTATAACTTCCCCAAAAGCTGACTCCAGGCTATTTTTGGAAGGAGGCTAGTTCTAAATTCATTAATGAAAAAATTTGCACTCATTTTAATTTTTAAATTATATTTATGGATTTAGTTACATATTTTGTGTGTGTGTGTGTGTGTGTGTGTGTGTGTATACATGTGCATGCCAAGGTGACTGGAGAGGCTAGAAGACAACTTGCAAGAGTTGGTTCTCCTACCATGTGGGTTGCAGGAATGGAACTCCGGTTGTTAGGCTTGGTGGCCTGTGCCTTTACCTGTTATGCCATCTTGTCAGCCCACCCCATTTTAAAAAGTGATTTTTTTAAAAATATTAAATTTAAAAAATATATTTTTATTTTATGTGTATGGGTGTTTTGCTTCTATAAATGTCTGTGCGCCACATGTGTGCAGTTCCCGTAGAGGCCAGAAGAGGTTGTTGGATCCTCTTGGACTGAAGTTACAGACAGCTGTGATCTGCCATCGAGTGATATGAGCTGAATCCCAGTCCTCAGGAAGAATAGTTAGTGCTCTGAGCCATCTCCAGCCCCAGCGCACCCCCATTTTAAAGACAATAAAATCGCCAGGGCCAGGTGTAGTGATGCATGCCTTTATCCCAGTCCTCAAGATACAGAAGCAGGAGGAGTACAAGTTTGAGACCAGCCTGATCTATAAAGCAAGTTCTAGGCCAGCCAAGGCTCCATGAGAGAACTCTGTCTCAAAAAGCCAAGATTTAAAAAAAAAAAAAAAAAAATGATGATGATGATGATGATGATGAAGATGGAAAAACTGAGACTCAGGAAAGTAATTAAGACTCAAACTCAGCCTGGTGGTGGTGGCACATGCCTTTAATCCCAGTGCTTGGAATTAAAGAAACCCTGTCTTTTAAAACACCCCCCTTCCCCCGCAAAGACTCAAGTCACTGAAATGTTTAGAGTTCCTATCATCACATCTTTATTCTTATGATTCTTTTTGTTTTTATAAAGAAGAATATCTGGTGCATGCCTTTATCTCAGCACTCATGAGGTAGAGGCAGGTGGGTCTCTGTGAGTTGGAGGCCTGCATGGTCTGTAGTTCCAGATAGTGAAAGCCTGTCTCAAACAAAACAAGAATTATATTCTTTTTTTTGTGGGGGGGGGGGCGCTGGTTTTATTGTTTTGGGTGTTGTTTTTCAAGACAAGGTTTCTCTGTGTAGCTCTGGCTGTCCTGGAACTCACTTTGTAGCACAAGCTGGCCTTAAACTCACAGAGATCCACCTGCCTCTACCTCCCAAGTGCTGGAATTAAAGGCATGGGCCACCACTGCCCTGTGTTTGTTGTTGCGACAGGGTCACATGTACTCTTGAACTATGTTGAAGGGAATAAAGAACTGATCGTCTTGTCTCCATCTTCCAACTACCGGGATGCAGGTGAGTGCCACCATACCCAGCTAGGTCCCTTGGGTCTGGGGAGGTGGGGTCCTGGGGATGGGATCCAGAGCCTTCGCATAGTGTACCATGTTCTACGGCTGAGCACCTCCGCCCCCACTGCTCTCGTGTTGTCCATCTGTCTAATGTTACTAAGAGGTACAAAGGAGAGGATTCTCTAGTTAGAAACGGGGTTGCTTTTCAGCTCCTTGCTGGTGCTGTTTCTGGCATTGCAGCCTTAGTCACAGTCCTTATACCATTATGTGCTGCTGTGGCTACAAACCAAATGAAATATTTAGCTGAACTCCCAAGTCGGGATAGTGGTCCCTCCTTGAGTGTCAGGCAGGGCCATTTGGGGAGTTTGAGCTGTGGCTAATACTTCAGTTAGAAGTAAGGTGGCAGGGGCTCTGTCACAGCTGTCTCCTTAGGGTTTTGTTTTTTTGGTTTTTTTTTTTTTCTTATTGCCAATAATTCCTTTACATCTCTGTGGGGTCTAGAATTGTGAAAGCAGTCCATTCACTCAGCAAATGTTTCTAAGCTTGTCACTTTTGTGACGGGTGTGCTTCAGTGAGCAGCATTTTAGGACCTGACTGCATAGCTAATTAATTCAGCACATTTATTGGGTGCCTGCTATAAACAAAGCTCTATGTAGGTGCTAATAAGATGATCACAAGGGAGTGTGTGCCTTAGAAGGTTCATAGACAGCTGGCCATGGTGGCACACACCTGTAATCCCTGCATCTGAGAGGTAGAGGCAGCTGAGCAGTGGTGGCGCATGCCTTTAATCGTAGCACTCCGGAGGCAGAGGCAGGCAGATCTCTGTGAGTTCGAGGCCAGCCTGGTCTACAGAGTGAGTTCCAGGAAAGGTGCAAAGCTACACAGAGAAACCCTGTCTCGAAAAAACAAAAAAACAAAACAAAAACAAAAAAAGATTTTCCTTTGGGGTTGGGGATTTAGCTCAGTGGTAGAGTGCTTGCCTAGCAAGCACAAGGCCCTGGGTTCAGTCCTCAGCTCCAGGAAAAAAAAAAAAAAAAGAGAGAGAGAGAGGTAAAGGCAGAAGAATCAGGAGCTTAAGGCCATTCTTGACTATATAGCTATTGAAGGCTACTCTGGTAATGAAAGACCCTGTCTCAAAAAACAACAACAACAACCACTCAAGACTAGTTGGGGTGTGTTTTATTCATGTGTGCGTGTGTGTGCGTGTGTGTGCGTGTGTGTGCGTGTGTGTGCGTGTGTGTGCGTGTGTGTGTGTGTGTGTGTGTGTGTGTGTGTGTGTGTGTGTGTGGAAATGAACTTCAGAAGAAAGGTGAAAATACTAAGAAAAGACCGCAGAGCTTAGAAGCCTTCAGGTAGACCATCGGGTCCTGAAGGACATTGGGGGAGGGGTGCCCTCCAGGCAAAGAGCCTCCTGTGCAGAGAGAGCTGCAAGAGCAGAGCGTGGAGAAAGGAGGGCGGTGAGGCCGGTGGTCAGTTTGGCTCTCTAACGGGGAGAAAAGTGAAAAAGGAGCTCACTCCCAAAGGGCTGGGGCCCGACTGCTGCTCGCAGCGGTAACTGGAGGCTTCGGCAACAGGCCACAGTCCTCTGCTGTATAAGCACCAGTAGGGCTTCCTGCAGCCTGGGTGGGCATAAACAGTCACTGGGCCAAAGCACAAAGAGCCAGGCTGAGGGACAAGTGGGCCCCAGCAGCTGCCCGCTGGGGTCGGTCCTCTCAGATGCCTGTTCGGAGCTCCTCAGGACAGGAAGGTCAGAACTTGGGAGGAATTCGGTTTCACTACTGGGAAGTATCCTCCCTCCCCAGCCCCAACAGGCCTAATGTGAACACCCCTTCATCGGACAGTAGTGAGTGGAGAGCTGGAGGGGCACCTTCCATCAGGAAGCCTCTGTCTCCCAGGGGCTGCTTTTCTCTGGTCCTGACAGTAGTGTGTCTGAGATGAACAGGGCTAAGGGGACAGTGGCCAGAGGGTGCTGGGGTGCTTAAATCTGCACCAGGCAGTGACCTGCATGCTGGAGTCCAGGCCCCTGGGTTGCCTCTGTGGTCCCTACATAGGGGAATTGTGGACTTGGAATGCTGTGCCTGATTGGGGAAATCAGGACACAGAGTGTGTGCTAAGGCTGCCTCAGCCTGGGTCCCATTAAGCCAGCATCTCCTAGAGAGATGGCACTTTGAACTGCTCTGGGACTCTCTCCACAAGACTCCACAGCGTTGCTCAATATGGTGCTTTGAATGAAAAATGTCTCCCATAGCTCAGGCACTTGAACACTTAGCCCCTGTGGGTGTCGGTATTTGAGGAGGGTTAGGAGTAGCAGCCTTTCTGGAGGAAGTATGACACCGGGGGCAGGTTCTGAGAGTCTATAGCTTCCTCCTGTTTCCAGGGCCTCTCTGCTCATACTTGCCAATGTGATTGCAGCTTCTGGCTCTGGCCTCCTGGGCCTCCCTGACATGATAGACTCTAACCCTCAGGAATCATAAGCTCAAATAAATTCTTCTATAAATTGCCTTAATTGTGGCATTTTATCACAGCAACAGAAAGGTAACGAATACACCTTCACACCCACCCATGTGGTTTTAGCAGTGAGTATTCTTCAAGGAAGACTGATTGGCATTAGACAGAGCCCAGACAACCTCCCCCCCCCCCACCCCCCATCTCTCACTAACAGGTTCAGGGTCTGAATTCCAATCACTGGCAAAGCACATAGATGTCCTAGAGGAGCTGGCACCTGTTTGAGAGCTGAAAAAACAAACCCAATAATAGGTTCACAGACCCAAACGGAGTGTAAATGCAAGCTATAAAGCCAGTACTAACTGAAGGACTGTTGTTTATAACAACATTTCCTCCTCAGAAGCACTCCCCACCTGGCCTCACGTTTAGGCTTCACGGATTACATCTGTAAAATCCCATTCCGTTTGAGCTGAAGCCTGTGCTGCAGAAATTAAGCTTCTCTTTACCTCTACTTCCTTTTCTTTTTTCTTTATTTCTTCCTTTTTCTCTCAAGTCAGGATCTCTTGGAGCCTCTAATTTATAATTAACAGTCAAGGATAACTTTGAAGTTTAGATTCTCCTGCCTCTCTGCTTCTGCTGGATGACAGGCGGCAGGCTTGGAGCTACCTGGGAGCCCAGCAGAGGGCAGCGGGGTCCTGGCCCAAGCCTCCTTTCAGGCTCTCCAGTGACTGACCCAGGGCATTCTCCTGGAGGAGAGTTAGGTTCAGTACTCAGGAAGAGGGGTAGAAAGTATCTTGTGGGCTTGGGAGAAGATGGCCGGCACGAAGCTAGAGAAACAAGAATGAATACTCGGAAATGTGTGGGGGTGGAAACAGAATGCCAGGCCAGTGTAGGCAGGGACGGGTGTGCGTATGCTGCTCATTGAATAGTGCCTGAGGACACAGCAACACTTAGTGAAATTCAGGAACTTGGTACTGCTGAGGGAAGGAAGTGAGGACATGAGACGGATGTAGGTGCTTCAGTGGAGGACAGAAAAGACAGACAGACATTTTTACTGACTGAACACCTCCTAATGCCACTTGATAATAAAAAGGTATTTCAATTCATATTTTTGTTATTTTTTAAGGAGAAAAGTGGTATTGCTATGTCTAAATATATTTAAATATGTCTTTAGTAATTCTTTGAGAATTTCATGATTTGCTTTTAAAATAATTATTTTTATTTAAGTGTATGCATGTCTTGCCTGTCTGTGTGTCTGTGCAACACATGCATGCCTGGTGCCTGCAGAAGCCAGTAGAGGGCACCAGAGCCCCAGGAACTATAGCTACAGATGGTTATGGCCCATCATGAAGATGCTGGGAATCAAACTCAGGTCATCTGGAAGAGCGCCTGGTGCTCTTAACGGCTGAGCCATCTCTCCAGCCCCAAGTCTAAATATTAAACAATAAAGTTTCCTTTTAAAGTTTTAGGGCTCAAGCTGTAGCTCAGTGGAGGAGTGCTTGATTAGAATGCACCAAGCCCTGGGTTCAATGCCCTGCACCGCATAAAACCAGGCGTGGTGGTAGACAGCTGCAATTCAGGTGAAGGCAAGAGGATCAGAAGTCAGCCTCTTCATTCAGTTCATCAAGAATCATCCTTTTCATTCAGGAATCGTTATTCAAGGTCATCCTCAGCTACATCCTGAGTCCAGGCCAGCCTGGGCTGGGCTAAATGAGGAGGAAAAAAAAAAGATTCATCCATATATATTTCTTTCTTTCTTTTCTTTTTTATTTTATGTGCGTTGGTGTTTTGCCTGCATATATGTCTGTGTGAGGGTGTCAGATCCCCTGGAAATGGAGTTACAGTTGTGAGCTGCCATGTGGGTGCTGGGAACTGAACCCAGGTCCTCTGGAAGACTAGCCAGTGCTCTTAACTGCTGAGCCATCTCTTCAGATCTGCTGCCCCCAGCCCCTTTTTGAGACAGGGTCTTACTATGTATCCCTTGCTGTCCTGGAACTTGCTCTGTAGACTAGGCAGGCCTCAAACTCACAGAGATCTGCCTACTTATGCCTCCCGAGTGCTGGGAATAAAGGGTACCATGCCTTGCTCTTGCATATGCTTTTAGTAATATTATGTATATATACCTTGGTGGGGCATCTGATGCCTCCTGCTTCTCCAGTCTTTAGCAGCATTGTTCAAACAGTGATCTGTGACCACCTTCAACAGTCACCTTATTACTAACAAGGCAGAATCTCAGGTCTCACACTGATCCCCAAAAACAGAGAAAGAGAATCTGTATTTTAACTAAGTGTCCTAGAACTCTGATGCCAGTTAAAAGTATGAGACGTAGTTAGTCAGTGGTGGTGCACACCTTTAATACCAGCACTTGGGAGGCAGAGGTCAGCAGATCTGAGTTTGAGGCCAGCCTGGTCTACAGAGCAAGTTCCAGGACAGCCAAAGCTACACAGAGAAACCCTGTCTTGGGGAAAAAATGTATGAGACATATTGGCATAGTGGGTTAGTTACCTTCTTGTTGCTTAGTCTCTAGCCCAGGGTAGCCCTTAACTTACTCCATAGCTCAGGCTGGTCTTGTCCCTCAGCCTTTTGAGTGCTGGGATTGCAGTTATAAGCCATCACACTCAGACTGTAAGAGTTCATTGTACATTCTGTATTGTTTGTCAGATAAATCCACATTTGTATTTTTTTCTTTTCTTTTCTTTTTTTGGTTTTTCGAGACAGGGTTTCTCTGTGTAGTTTTGGTGCCTGTCCTGGATCTTGCTCTGTAGACCAGGCTGGCCTCGAACTCACAGAGCTCCACCTGGTTCTGCCTCCCGAGTGCTGGGATTAAAGGTGTGTGCCACCAATGCCTGGCAAATTTTTATTTTTATTTTATATGCATTTTGCCGTGGGTGTTGGGTCCTCTGGAACTGGAGTCACAGACAGCTCTGAGCTGCCATGTGGTTGCTGGTAGTAGAACCCTGGTCCTCGAAGAGCAGTCAGTGCTCTTAACCTCTGAGCCATCTCTCCAGCACCCTCCCTCCACCCCCACTTTTTTTTTTTTTTAAAAAAAAAAAGCTGATGGCCTCTTAAAAAATTTAACTTTATTTTATATGCATTGGTGTGAATGTGTCAGATCCCAGGGAACTGGAGTTACAGATGGTTGTGAGCTGCCATGTGGATGCTGGGAATGGAACCCAGGTCCTCTAGAAGAGCAGCCAATGCTCTTAACCACTGAGTCATCTCTCCAGCCCCTTGCTCCTTTTAAAAGTGATTTTTTAAAAATTACTGTTTCAGTTGAATGCACTTGAGCTGTAGGAAGCAGCAGGGAGCCCAGACTTCCCAGTGGCTCGGGCTGCATGTGTCCAAAGTCATTTAGGGAACTCTCTCTAGCGGCTGCTACTCCTCCAAACTGAACAGTGGAGTTTTAGATGGAAATTCCTTTCTCTTTCCCCACCTGCTGCTCCATCCTCTTCGTGTCCTCTTCTCTTTCCTAGCTCCCCCCGCTTCCTTCCTTCTTGCTCTCCACCAGCCTCCTACCCATATCTATGCTCTATGCTAGGAATTGAATCCAGGCAAGTGTTCCATCCCTGAGTTCCCCAGCTCAAGATCAAAATCTAAAATATGTCCAGGCTCACAGATGGAAAGAAAATATCCAGCACATAGGGGTGAAACCGTCCTTCCTTAGTAAAGAGTGTTAGCTCCATAGGGCTCCCAGACATATTATTTAATCCTCTCTTTTCTTTCTCCATACTAGGGATGGAACTCAGAGCAGCAGGCATCCTGACAAGCACTCTGGCACTGAGCCTTAATTATCTCTTTGTGAAACATTATTACTCCCATTTTATAAATCTAAGTGTATGTCTAATAATGGTGGGATAAAGACTTGAGAATGTGTGCCTGTGGTGGTTTGAATGAGATGTCCCCCATATCTAGGGCATGTGAATACTTGGTCCTCAGTTGGTGGGCTGGTTTGAGTAGGTTTAGGAGGTGTGGACTTGCTGGAGGAAGTATGTCCCCAGGGGCAGGCTTTGAGGTTTAAAAGCCTTGTACAATTTCCAGTTTGTTCCCTCTGCTTCCTGCTTAAGGTTTAAGATGTGAGCTCTCAGCTGCTGCTCCAGTTACTGTAGCACAATCCTAATTGGTCTTATCAATAAAAACTAGGAGTCTAATATTGGGGTAAAAAACTGAAAGATCAGAGAAGCAAAGGAGCAGCCACTAGTGATGTCTTACCTCTCCAGGTCCTCAGACTGAAAGCAAGGCCAAGGTCCTGTTTCCACCCACTTTATATTCCTGTCTCCACCTCCTGAATGCCGGGATTAAAGGCATGAGCCTCCCAAGTGCTTGGATCAAAGGTGTGAGCCACCACTGCCTGGCCTCTATGGTTAACTAGTGGCTAGCTCTGCCCTCTGATCTCCAGGCAAGATTTATTTGTCAGAACACAAACAAAATATCAAACAATATTTCCCCCTTTTTGTCTAAATACAGTAAGTACAATAACTACAGGTAAAAATTATATTAACAACATCTAGTCCGTTTGCATTTGACAAATCAGAGAAAATACTCCATTATTTATCCTGTCTTGGTGAGTCCAAAGTGTTGTACCTAATTCACTTTCTATCCTAAATTGCATTACCACATTTCTATATCTCTACTTTTCTTTTTACAAGATCCCTGAATCTAATCTCCTTTGTTCAGCATTTTTCTTGACCATTACCAATAACAACTTGCACCCAATCTCCCTTAAATGATAATAAATATCCATGACTCATCTTTTGGGAATGTGGGCATAGTTCTCTAGACTACTTCCTGCTAATTGAGGGCACTGGTAATTTTTGGGGGACCCTGAGAAAATTCAGGATTATGGTCAAATCCTAACTGGAGAATTCTATGAAGATCATCTCAGCCAGCCACCTTGAAGCATCCAGAATGTAGAACTCAGAGAAAACCACAACAGAGGCACTCTGAAATGTTGGATCATCTGGGCCATCCGCTCTCATCGGAGATTTTTCAGGGGGTCTTCTTCAGTCAAACCTGATTTTTCTTAACCCAGAATGAATCCAGAGCCTCTCGTTTCTTGTGGAAATAAAAGCAGAACTTCTTTCCCAAAGTAACATATCTTTTGACTTAAATTTTGAAGTCAAGATATTTTTAAAATATATAAGTTGGTTTGATTTAGTAGTTTTCACAATCAAATGTCTCTCAACAGTTATCATTTGCCCATTAACAGTCAAAAAATCCAAAGACAACACAATAAAATGTGAGTCCAGACTCTGTATTTTCCATCTTTATGTGGCTTATCATATTTTTATTACTCTATTCCTTTTTAAGGACTTTACTATTATTTTTAAATCATTTTTTAAATCTATGACTGTTTCTACCCTTTCTCTTCTCTCTCCCAAGCCGATGCACATTTTTCAAACATACTGTGAACCATTTACAGTTTTTTTTTTTTTTTTTTGGTCTGAAGCTGTCTTTATTGCATATCTCTTATCTTTTTCTGAACACGTGAGCCTTTAAACTGCTAAGTGGTGTGGATAGAACCTCCACCTCTGCCCTGGTGACTGGCTCTGCCCTGCCTGGTTCCCTAAGAGCCCAGCTTCATGGTAGAGGCACTGGCGAGAGCCATGTTCACCTCCCCAACTCTGGGAGGCTTCTGGGTCCATGCTGCCATTGAGCAGCACACTGCCTGCTGCCCATAAACCCCATTTAAGTGTTTGGTAGCAGGGCCTCTTTTTTTGTTTGTTTGTTTTTTGTTTTTTGTTTTTTTGAGACAGGGTTTCTCTGTGTAGCTTTGCGCCTTTCCTGGAACTCACTCTGTAGCCCAGGCTGGCCTCAAAGTCACAGAGATCTGCCTGCCTCTGCCTCCCAAGTGCTGGGATTAGAGGTGTGCACCACCACCGCCTGGGTAGTAGCAGGGCCTCTTAAAAGAGCTGTAACATTTTTGCCCCTACCACTGAATCAGGAAGCTGTCTCTTAAAGGAGCTACACCTCTGCTTGCAGCTAGCAAACAGAACCTACCCAAGAAAAAGCAGTTACCAAGAAGCCAAGTTTTGACTTTGTTTTTGTGTGTTTAGAATCCTTTTTAAAGCCTTTTCAGGCTTTATGTGGAAATTCTTGCCTCATGTTAGGTGCCATATGTAGTGTGATCCTAATTAATCCTATCAATAAAAATCAGGAGTCAAATATTGGGGTAATAACCTGAAATATCAGAGAAGCAAATGAGCAGCCACTAGTGATTTCTTTTTTTTTGGGGGGGGGGGGGGGTTGGAGACAGGGTTTCTCTGTGTACCTTTGGTGCCTGTCCTGTATCTATCTCTGTAGACCAGGCTGGCCTCAAACTCATAGAGATCTGCTTGGCTCTGCCTTCCAAGTGCTAGGATTAAAGGCGTGCGCCACCACCGCCCTGCCCCACTAGTGATTTCTTATCTCTCCGGATCCTCAGACCTAAAGAGGGGCTGAGATCCTGTCTCTAACTCCCAAGTGTGCATGGATTAAAGGCATGAGCCTCCCAGTGCTGGTAATGGAACCATAAGCCCAAAATAAAGCCTTCCTTTATTAAAATGGTCATGATGTTTTGTTTTATATAATTTATTTAAATTTATTTTATGTGCATTGGTGTGAAGGTGTAAGATGCCCTGGAACTGGAGTTATAGATAGTTGTGAGCTACCATGTGGGTGCTAGGAATTGAACGCAGGTCCTTTGGAAGAGCAGCCAGCGCTCTTAACCACTGAGCCATCTCTCCAGCCTGGTCATGATGTTTTATCACAGCAGTGGCAAAGTAACTAATACAGTGTCCATATGACTTGTTTAAAAAGTAACCTTTAGGAAAAAGATTTATTGTGGGAGCCCACAGAGGTTTCCTAGTGAGATCTGAGCTGAGTTTACCCAGCAGGGCTGCATAACCACATGCATGGTTACCAGGTGTTTGGAAGGGTCTGCACTTGGCTGTGCTGGGGGACGGCTTTTGCTCCACCCCTTGGCATTTCTATAAATAGCCCTTTAGAAAGAGACAGAAGGGGCTGGTGAGTTTTGGTCTAGGCCCTCCCGAGGCTATCCTGTGTTTCTATCTGTCTCTCTCCCCTCTATATTTCTATCTAAATATTTCTCACTTCTCACTTCTCAAGAGTACCCTGGGGAAAAAGTGGGGGCAGTCCCCCACCATTTATTTATTTATTTTATGTGTATAGATGGTGTCAGAATCCCTGAAACTGAATTTACTGACAGTTGTGACCTATCATGTGGATACCGGTATGTGAACCTAAGTTGTCTATAAAAGCAGCTAGTGATCCATCTTTCCAGCCCACCGCATGATTCTTCATCCTTGACACTTATGACCACACTAGACTGTGCACAAACAGAAAATGTTCAGCAAATACCACAGCAGGGTTTGTTTTAAGAACAGTTACTGGGGGCTGTAGAGATGGTTCAGCAATTAGGAGTATGAACCGCTCTCGCAGAGGACCTAAGTTTGGCTTCCAGCACCCATATTAGGTGACTCAAAACTTCAGCTGCTCCAGAGGATCCAACAGTCTCCAAGAGGAAGCCAGTACTTACATGCTCATAATTAAAAATAAAAACAACTGAGGGCAGTGAAGAGTGCTTGCTCTCCTCCAGAAGACCCAGGTTAGGCTATCACCCACATCAGGTGGGGGCTCCAGGAATCTGACAGCCCTTTCTGGCCTCCACAGGCACCACGCTCATGTGCACACACCCACACAGACACAGACAGACAGACAGATAGACAGACAGACAGACAGACACACACACACACACACACACACACACACACACACACCAGCACATAAATCTTAAAAACATAAAAAAAGAATGTTCACACATTGCTGATTTCCATTCTCTAGCAGACTGCAGACATGTTGATGGTACCATAAAATACCATCTAGTGCCACTATAGTCATCTTCTTTTGTAGAAGTCACTAAGATGTTTGTACAGGATGAAATGAAATCACTCAAAGATGTCTGCAGACAGCGTCTTTTTAGGTAGCCCAGGCTGCCTTAAACTTGTAATCTTCTTCTGAGTCTCTGTAGTGCTGGGACTACACACCTGGCTCTAAGGTCACCTTTCTTAGGACCTGTCTCCAGTGTCTAGCAAGGCATGGCTAAGACTTTCTATTGTGTTCCATTGATTCCCACGAGAGAGCAGTTGCAAAGCAGGACCTTTTATATGAAAAGGCATTAGGGACTTCTGTTTTGTTTAATATAAAGTACTTCCAAAACAGTCATTGGACTTTGTAGACTGTGCCTTGGTGATGTTTGCAGATGCTCTGGGCATGGGGCTAGGGTATTGCCCAGTGCTCTGGAATCTGTAGTCACTGAAACAGTGTGACAGCACATACTGCACAGGATCACAGCTCAGAGAACTCCAGGGCCACTCCACTCTCCTGTACAATGTGTCACACTTATGGTTTTGTAGTTCCCTGTGAATCTGGAAAGCTGCCTGACTCATAAGCAGAGAAGTGACAACAGAGTATACCAGCCTGCTAAGAGATGTCCAGGGCTCTCAGCTTTCTCTTTTCCTCTTAACAAAGAACGGTCTAGAAGAAGTTAGGAGGGTCTGGAAAGGTGGTGCGTGCTGGATGTGTACCCGTGGAGGAGTAGGGGAAGGGAGGGGAACCTCCTTGGTCAAGAACAGGGCACCAAAGAAGCAAAGCAGGGTAAGGAGGATGTCTCTTAAGTGATGGCTCCAGGGAGGCGGAGCATGGTTGGAAAAGGACAGGGCCTCGTAAGAGCAGGTTCCTCGAGAATGCTTTTGCTGACAACATTGGATACATGAGGCAATTTTAAGATTAGAGGGAAGCCAGCCTGGTGGAGGATGCCTTTAATCCCAGCACTCAGGAAGCAGAGGCAGGAGGATCTCTGTGAGTTACAGGCCATCCAAGACTACATAGTGAGAGCCTGTGTTAGTCAAACAGGCTGGAGGGTAGTAATCTGGTAGTAACAGTTTGTGATTGTTCTCAAGGTGGCTTCTCATAAAAGTTAGGAAGTTTGTGTTCACTGTCTGCTTCAGGGAGCTACTGACTGCTATTGCCTGGAAGGAAGTATGCAGCTAAAGAGGTACCATGAGAAAGAGCATCCTTAAAAAAAAAAAAAAAAAAAAAAAAAAAAAAAAAGCCTGGTTTTATTCTTTGAGGCTTATACTGCTCATATGGGAGGATGCCCTTGTTCACAGGAAATCCATCTTTTTGTTTTGTTTTGTGGTCTGGGGATTGAACCCAGGTCCTAACACAAGCTAGTCAAGCTCCCTACCTCAACTCATCCCCAGCCATGGAAATATATACAGTATTGGTGATGGGGTGGGTTAGGTGGTCCCAGGATATTATGTGGGCAATGTATGTGTAAAAAAAATGAGAACAAATTTTTTCTTTATAATTTATTTATAATTGAAAGAGAGAAAAACACACACACACAGGGAGAGAGAGAGAGAGAGAGAGAGAGAGAGAGAGAGAGACAGACAGACAGACAGACAGAGAGAGAGACAGAGAGAGAGACACAGAGAGAGACAGAGACAGAGATTTGAGCTTTTTGCTGAACCTAAATGGAAAATGAATGTAGAAGGGCAGGAAAGCTGAGACTGGAGGAGCTGCAAGAAGACATGAGGACACACAATCTTCACCTTAGCTAATTAATTTGTGGAGATAGGAGTCACTATGCAGCTCTGCCAGACCTTAACCTCCTTAGGTTAAGCAATCTTCCTGCCTCAGCCTCCCATATAGCTAGGATTAAGGAGAAATCATCCCCCACACCCTCCCCTCCTGTATCCTTTTTCTCTTTCTCGTTCCCCAGAGAACCCTGACTAAGATGCTTATTTTCTTACTCTTTCCTCCCTTATGTGTCTCTGACTATTGGACTAACACAACAGTTTCTTAGGAAAGGGTAGGATTTTGTATTTTTCTAGATAGGATCTCATGTGTCTTGGCCTGGCCTTGAACTCTCGTGTAGCCAGGGAACACCTTGAACTTTGGATCCTTCTGCCTCAACCTCTTAAGTATGGGGATTAGGTATGTGCTGCCATGCCTAGTTTTTTTGTTTTGTTTTGTTTTGTTTTGTTTTGTTTTGTTTTTGTGGTGCCATGGTTTGAAACCAAGGCTTCATGCAAACTAAGCAAGCACTCTCCCAACTGAGCCATGGAAAGGGATTTTAAATGAAAAAAATGGCAACAGAAATACAGCTGATCACATCAGAGCAGTGAAGAATAGCACACTGCCTGGGTTGAGAGCTGAGGAGACCTTCAATAGCCTGGTGGGACTGATTCATAACAGTGGGAAACTTCAAGTCTTCTAGGAGAGCTTCACAGCAGGTGGGAAAGGTGGGGGACTTACTGGGCACCAGGCAAGGGACAGCTCTATCTGTGTCCTATCTTGAGGCTTCCACAGTGATTGTATCCTCCTGTCTTCTCATGTTGAAAAGACTCATTCCTAAGACCTTGTCCCCATAGTGAGAGCTCCAGATGTGGGAACCAGGATGCGTGGGCCAACAAAGCTCTAGGATTTTGCAGTCTGCTACCATGCCCCACAGTTTGGTGGGGAGAGCAGTCTGTGGAGTCACAGGGCTGGGCAGACTCTAAAGCCACCAGGCTGTGCTGTCCCTAGATAGAAAGCATACCTTTCACATATGGTAGTGATGGGTTATTGCTTACCTGGAAGTAGAAAATTCTCTCAAAAATATTTGGTTGACCCAATCATGTTTTTGTTGTTTATTTGAGACAGGGTCTCACTATTGCAGCTCATACTGACATGGAACTCAAGATCCTCCTGTCTCAGTCTCCTGAAATAAAGGTGGAATCACAGCTTTGAGCCACCATGTCAGCTCCAAGTCACATTTGGACATGGGTTACTGTGCACTTAAGATGATGGGACAGTGCTGGGCTTAGCAACGGAGTCCAGCACTAGGGCCAGTCAAGGGAAAGAGCCTTTGGGAAGAAAACTCCATTTACCATAGTTGGTAATTTGTCCTGAGACAGTTATGTAGGCAAGGGCTCACGGAAGCTATCTTGAGAGGGGTCCAAGCCTAGACCCCAGCTTCTCAAATTGTGGGTCATGACCTCATATGGAGTTGAATAACTCAGTATGAGTGTCATAAAAGGGTGGAAACAGTAAAAGGTTTCTGAGTACAGAGCCACCAAAAATTAATTTGAAACCAAATGTGTAGTAATTCTGAGGTGCGTCTGCAAGCTCTTGCTCATGTGGCATCATGTGACCTCACCACAGCCTCGGTTCTACTGTGGGACAACACTCTGGTACACTGTAAAGATTTGTCACTTGAATTGGTTTAATAAAACACTGATTGGCCAGTAGCCAGGCAGGAAGTATAGGCAGAGTGACCAGACTAAGAGAATTCTGGGAAGAGGAGTCAGGAGTTGTCAGCTAGACACAAAGGAAGCAAGATGAGAATGATGAACTGAGAAAAGGTACCAAGCCATGTGGCTAAACATAGAGAAGAATTATGGGTTAATTTAAGTGTAAGAGCTAGTTAGCAATAAGCTACCAGCTGAGCATTCATAAGTAATATTAAGCCTCAGAGCTAATTACTTAAGAAGCAGCTGCTGGGTATTTGGGAACAAGCAGGTAGGAGAGAAATTTCTGCCTACGTTTGGTGCCCAATGTGGGGTATGTACATCCACATAAAGCCTAAAAAAGTAAAAAAAAAAAAAAGAGAATTCTAAACACAAAAAAGTGGAGTCAACTTCTTGGTAACCATCTTTTCTCTGGTAGGTTCTGTTTGCTGGCAGTGAGCAGAGACACAGCTCCTTTAAGAGATGGCTTCCTGACTCAGCATTAGTGGCAAAAATCAAGTGGCTCTTTTAAGAGAGTCTGCTACCAAACACTTAAATGGAGTTTATGAACAGTGGATGGTGCACTACTTGGTGGCAGCATGGACCCAAAACTTCTCAGAGTTGGAATGGTAAACGTAGCTTTCAGAGCTGGCGGTAAATGTGCCTCCGCCATGAGACTAGCTACTCAAGGAACAAGGATTGGGGCAGAGCCAGCCACCAAAGCCACAGCTTTAGTCCTAGCCATGCCCACATAGCAGCTTAAATGCTCATGTGGTCAGAAAAAGATAGAGATATGCAGTAAAGACAGATTCAAACACAAAACAGGAAAAAACCTCTAAGTGGGTTATGTGTGTTAAAAAATATATGTAGGCTTGGGAGACTAAAGAGAAGGTACAGACAGTCATAAAAAAGAAATAGTTTTTTTTGTATAGTTTTAAAATAATAAAGTCCTTAAAAAGGGAGTAAAGTAATATTAAAAAAAGTCACAAAAAGATGGAAAATACACAGAGAGTCTGGATACTTTATGTTATTGTGTTGTCTTTGAATTGTTTGAGAGCTGAGGAAGGGGCAACAGCTGCTAAGAGACATTTGATTGTAAGTGTTGCAGAATTAATCCAATCTATATATTTTGAAAATGTCTTGACTTCAAAATTTAAGTCAAAAGATATGTTACTTTGAGAAGAGGTTATGCTTTTGTTTCTACAGGAAATGAGAGGCTCTAGATTCATTCTGGGTTAAGAAAACTCAGGTTTGTTTGAGGAAGACCCCCTGAAAAATCTCTAATGGGAATGGATGGTCCAGGTGATCCAACATTTCAGAGCACCTCTGTTGCAGTTTCCTCTGAGTTCTGCATCCAGAAAGACTTCAAGGCTGCTGGCTGAGATGATCCAGTCTTATAGACTGCTCTAGTCATACTTGACCATAATCCTAAACTTTCTCAGGGTCCCCATAAGATTACCAGTGCCCTCAATCAGCAGGAAGTAGCCTAGAAAGCTACGCCCACATTCCAAAAAAATGGATTATGGATGTTTGTCTTTGTTTAGGGAGTTTGGTTACAAATTGTTATTGGTCATAGTCAATCTCTCTCTCTCTCTCTTTTTTTTTCCCCGAGACAGGGTTTCTCTGTGTAGCTTTGCACCTTTCCTGGAACTCACTCTGTAGCCCAGGCTGGCCTCAAAGTCACAGAGATCTGCCTGCCTCTGCCTTCCAAGTGCTGGATTAAAGGTGTGCTCCACCACTGCCTGGCTTCAATCTCTTTCTAAAAGAATAAAGTGGGATATGATATAGAAATGATGGGGGGAAAAGGGTAGATTATTAAATCTACTTTAATCCAAAAAACAACTGTTAATCTTACATATTTTATACAGTATGGATTTTAGTTTATTGATACAAATTTAAAGATAATTTTGTTAAACTATATGTATATTTCTACTCTTGTTCAGGTTATTATGTTTATGTAGCTTATTTAAAAATGTAATATATAATTAAGAAATACAGATTAATAGTCCTTTATAATAGCACACTTATAGTTATGTTAGGTACATCTTCAAGGTCATACATAGATATATATCAGATGGATAGGCAATCTTCAAACACTTCAAAGACCAACAGAATATGGCATTTAAGATGTTTTAAGAACTTAGACTTTTCTCGACAGTGAGACATGTCTGGCAGCACTAATTACTTCTAGGAGGAAGATGGGCATTGAAAAAACTCCATATGGAGTTTGTTTTCTTTATGTCAAAAGCTAACCATGTGGGCAAAGAAAGTACCCTTGCCTTGACTGCCGACAGTATGCTGTACAAATTGGACAAGCAGGACACAAAAGAAAGTGACTGCAGAACTTTGCCAAGACAAGGTGGGGCAGTCCTTTAAAAATCCTGCTTCACAGATAAGTCTATCATATATGATAGTCCTGTAGGGCGAAGATGGATGTCCCGATGTTGCAGAGGAACTTTGGGTGACTGTCCAGGCAGCCTAATGTCCCTGCCATTAGGCAACATTACATCTTTCTGGAGTCTTTGATGGAGTTGAACACTAAATAGTTATAGTTTTCCTTAGTTATAATAGAAAGTAAATTAGACACAAAACTTTAGACTTACCAAGACAAGATAGATAATTATCTTCTCTAATTTTGTCAAATGCAAATGGATTGGATATTGTTACTATAATTCTTACTTAATAACTGTTTTTGTTTTACTATATAATGTTAAAACCTTTTTAATTAGACAAAAAGGGGAAATGCTGTGGGATAATGCTCTTGTACACTGTAAAGATTTATCACTTGAATTGGTTTAATAAAACACTGACTGTCCAGTAGCCAGGCAGGAAGTATAGGCAGGGTGACTGGACTACGAGAATTCTGGGAAGAGGAAGGGTGGAGTCAGGAGTCACCAGCCAGACACAGGGAAGCAAGATGAGAATGCTGCTCTGAGAAAAGGTACCAAGCTATGTGGTTACACATAGATAAGAATTATGGGTTAATTTAAGTGTAAGAGGTAGTTACTAATAAGCCTGAGCTACTGGCTGAGCATTCATAAGTAATATTAAGCCTCAGAGTCAATTATTTAAGAAGGTGGCTGCCGGGTATTTGGGAACAGGCAGGCAGCAGAGAAACTTCTGCCTACATGGTTCTGAACACACATCATGAGCACTTTGAACTGTGTGTGCCATCATGCTATGCAATGTCAGCCAACACTGCCTGAAACACTTGGTTCAGAGCCAAGGCTACTCAGTTATGAACTGCAGTGTTTGCTACTGTACATACTGTTCTCTGCTCTGAGAGAGATGTAATGGTTTAACCATGGGAAACAAAGACTTTAATATTTTCCTAGGATTCATCCCTCAAGATGCAAGTGTCAAAATAGCGTATCTTTGGGTTGTATTGTGTTAGAATATTTGATATAAAATTTTATTTTAGGGAATTATAACCATCCATAACTCCAGTTCCAGGGGATCTGATGCCCTCTGTTCTGACTTTCATGGGCACCAGGCATGAATGTGGTACACAGACATACATGCGCACAAAACATTCATACACATAAAGAAATCTAAAAAAATATTTTATTTTACATATAAAGGTGTTTTGCCTGCATGTATTAATAGGTTTTCTGTACCCCGATAATAGGTTTCTCTGCCGATGCAGTAAGCCATATCAAACAAAATTGAAAAAGTATAATAACAGGTTTATTTCAGTAAGGCAACTCCTGGGCGGGTTCTCCAGTCCCTGAGATCAAGGCTGGAGAAGCTATATGCTATGGGGCGTTTACCCACCACCCCCACAGCTTCCCAGAGTTTTCTCGAGTGTGAGCAGCAGGAAATATTAGATAGAAGGATTTATTGCGGAGAATATCGCGGAGATAAACAGACAGAAAATAAAAGATAGCCTCGAGAGGGCCTGGAACCTTTTCCAACGGGCCCCAACTGTCTCTGCCCTAGGGTTTTTATAGAGACGCCAAGGGGGTGGAGCAAATGACCTCCTCCCCCAGCACAGCCAAGTGCAGACCATCTCAGACACCTGCACTCAGGCCCGTGGTCCTAATCATCCTCTATGTGGATCTGCTGGGTAAAGCCACGAGGAACCCGAGAACGGCCCCCCACAATATGCCCAAACTAAAGCAAGGAGCTTATCTAGGTTGTAAGCAAGGGGTGATGACATGTCCACCACAATCTGGGCTTACGCCCAAGTAAGGTCAAAAGCTGACCACTTTAGGTGGGGACTTGGGCGGCTGGCAGCTTCAGGGGAGGAAGCTGCAGTATCCACCAAGAGTGCAGAACTCGGCTCTTTGGTGCCTTCCCTTTGTTCGGAGATTCTCTGAGTGGCTAGTTTGGAGAGAAACAGAGACAGGAATGGGGCTTTCTGGATCATGCAGAGGCAAGCGGGAGGTTCCAACCAAACAGGTCTGTGCCCACAAAGGCCAGCAAAGAAAGTTACAGATTGCTGAGAGCTGCTGGTAGCAGTGACTTTACTAGAGGCCGTGAGAGTATACAGCAGGTGACAACTAGCGTTCAACAGGTTGACCTACCAGATGAATAGTTCTCTGTAGGGGAGCCCCACCTGGCAAAGCCATGGGTCACTGACTGTAAATGACCGGTTGCTCCTGCCGTAACTTCTCTCACGTGCCACTGCATTTCTTCCCTGATAACAGCCCTGGGTGTTCTCCCCGCTGCCTGTGTCTTTACCCATGAACATATGCCATCCTTTGGGCACGGCGATAGCTGTGGATGGTCAGGAAGATGATTTCTGCTTAAGCTGCATAATTCTGATGAATAGAAATAATACCAGAATATTTTTCTTAATTGACACAGGAAAGTAACAGTATTCTCAGTCACAAAGACAGCTAATTTTAGATTTCAGAACAAATTAAAAATAGACTAAGCTGCCCCTGCAGAAAATACACAAAGACAAGATCCCAGGCATTTATTGTTAAATCAAGGTCAGGCTTGAAGCAACTTTGGTAGACATAACTCCCTGTAATAGTTGGCTTTCTGCACGTACTCCCAACCTCAGTTTATGTTACGGGCTCAAGGTTCAGCCAACTAACTGTTATTGTTAAGTCCTGAATTTCAGTGTTACTTTCCGTCTGTGAAAGAGCTATGTGCACGGCCAAGCATTACTCACTGGCCGGTCAATGTGACCTACCTAGCCTGAGAGACACTGTGTGACTTATCATGTGTTATAAGAATGGGTCAGACCCTGAAAATGTAACACATTTCAGAGAAGAAGAACAGGTGTTGAAGTGTGTGTGTGTGTGTGTGTGTGTGTGTGTGTGAGTGTGTGTGTGTGAGAGAGAGAGAGAGACAGAGAGAGAGAGAGAGAGAGAGAGAGAGAGTGCTGAGTGAGGGATGTAGCTGAATAGGCAGAGAGAAAAGTGTGACAGATGAAAAAGGAGAGGTGTGAATGTGTGTGTGTGTGTGTGTGTGTGTATGTGTGTGAGCATGAGAGAGCTGCTGTGTAAAGAGCTGTACAATGTGAATGAGTGTGTGTAGGTGTGTAGAGGGAGCTGAGGAGAGAAGATGAGCAGGTAGGCAGGAAAGACAGCAAGAGATTTTCAGAGAGGATTTTTTTCAAGATGAAGTGAAAGAGTAAGTTACCATCAGAAAGTGTGTGTTTCCTTATTTAGCCCTCAGATAGAAAAAGTCTAGCCCTTTTGCATACCCTGGTACTGCCTGGAGGATGGCTTCCCAGTTAGCAATAACAGGTGGTTGTGAGCTGCCATGTAGGTACTAGAATTGAACCTGAGTCCCCTAGAAGCTCAACCAGTGCTTTTAACCACTTAGCCACTTCGTTAGCCCTGGAATTTCTGGTTTTAAAAACTGCTATTTGAGTTCTGACTTAGGTTTCATAACAAAATCATTAAATGAATTTTGGCTTGGGATTGGGACAGAATTTACAACTTCCTTCTCTCAGTTTGCATTATGAATTCATGTAAAGCAGCAGCAACAACTATAAATTCACACTGTCCTTAAAAACATTATAGATTCTCAGCCAAGATTGAATTTTTATGTAAAAATAAATAAGCACGCTCATCTCATTAGTATGCAAATTCATCTTTGTCTTTAATAAATACTAAAATTATAAGTATACCAAATAATCACTTTAAAATAAGTTTATGGCCAGGCAGTGGTGGCATATAACTTTAATCCCAGCACTCTAGAGTCAGAGGCAGGAGGATCTCTGTGAGTTTGAGGCCAGTCTGATCTGTAGAGCGAGTTCCAGGTCATCTAGGGCCATTAGTTACACAGAGAAACTTTGTCTCAAAAAACCAAAATAAATCAATAAATAAAATAAGTTTATGACTTATTACCAGTAACATTTTTATTGTATATCTATCATATATCTATGTATTTGGTGCTGCATAAAAATGACTCAGGCAAAGCCAGGCGGTGGTGGTGCACACCTTTAATCCCAGCACTCGGGAGGCTGAGGCCAGCCTGGTCTACAGAGCGAGTTCCAGAACAACCAGGATTGTTATATAGAGAAACCTTGTCTCAGAAAAACAAAACAAAAACAAAAACAAACAAAAATATTCAGGCAAAAGGGGTTGCAAGTATTAAAGTTTAAGAAGCCCTGGACTGGACTTCTCTACATCCTAAGCCATGTGGCTTTGGACAATCTACTTACCCTCTCTGAGGGCTTCAGTATCCTCTTCTAAAAACAGAGACAAAAACTCTTATTTTGTCCACCTCAAAACATTCAAATGTCTATGTGTTCGAGCTATCTTAAACCACATCCCCACAGGACCAGCTCAAGTACTGTTAAATGAACTCAGGTGAAGAACATATAGAAATATTAAATGTTCATTATTTGTTTTTCTTACTCAGATTCCCATGACCAGACATGGGCTGGGGAAACATCACTTTTTATTTGGATTAATCCCATCAGTCTAGGATGGAATGACAT
>CABHPQ010170710.1:0-34009 GCA_902168405.1 Peromyscus aztecus | reverse complement strand
TTAAAACAAAAAATATTGTCTTGTAAGCTGTGTATATAAATTAGAATTGATTTTTCATTTCATGTCTTGAATTAGAAATTGAAACTATGGTTTCACAGAAATCTGCTTCACTGAGCTCTGCCTTTAATTTGCTATGTTCTTGGAAATAATATAATTTTGTCTATACTAGTGAGCATTTACAAGCAAGTCTTATCTGCATTTAATGGTCCATTCCTGTAATGCCAATCAGTACTGTGAAGGTATAGGGGGCTCAGGAGTTCAAAGCCAGGTTCATCTGCCTGAGACCCTGTCTCAACCCCCTCCCATAACACACACACACACACACACACACACACACACACACACACACACACCTTTAAAATTTGTTGATATGGAAATCTCTAAGCAGGGTAATAGGTACTAGTTATAATTTAGTGTG
The DNA here is from genome assembly GCA_902168405.1 of Peromyscus aztecus. Classification (NCBI taxonomy): domain Eukaryota; kingdom Metazoa; phylum Chordata; class Mammalia; order Rodentia; family Cricetidae; genus Peromyscus; species Peromyscus aztecus. Next base: position 33,591 of record CABHPQ010170710.1, on the reverse strand, counting down.
CACTGGAGCTTACTCAATTTGACATGTTGCTTTCAGAATAAAATATTTTAGCTAACGAGAAAATGGGTAAATAGTATTTAATGGAACTTGATTTAATGGATCCTTTAAAATAATGCCATGGTGCTAAACTAGGGCATTTCTAGTTAGGAATTATTATCATTTTGGTTTTAAATGTAACTGTACAGTTTAAACGTTAACTAGCATGTCTAGACATTGAGTCATTTTTCTCTTTACTATTTTATAGCTGTCATGGTTTATAGGAGAGAAGCTTTGGCTGTGGTGATGGTCTGAGCCTGTGGGGTTTGTGGCCTCTGTTCTTTTTCCAGAGTGGACACATCTTTACCAGTAAAGGTTGCCATCCTTTCAGAGCTGTCAGCATTGATGACTTTATCTTAATAATACCCCTTTTCCTTGCATTGTTTCATTATCTTCCCTTCCCATAAAAGAAAAAACAAAACAAAACAAAACCAGACCTCTACCTGCTTCACATTCCCAGCTTTAAATATAATTAATTGCCTTTTGTAGTTGTTTTCAGTGTAATATTTTGACTCTTAAAACATCAAGACTATGGTCTGGTTTTGTTCTAGTGCTGGGGATAAAAAGCCCCTGAGCTCCAGCCCCAAGACAGATAATAAAATGGAGTCGTTTTATTTTATTATTTACTGTTGGAGGGAGTGAGCTCCAGAGACTGGAGTACGCTAGGCAAGTGCTGTTTCTTCCTGATCACCCTTAGGTGGGTGGATAGTTCCTCCTGGCTGTCACATGCCTTCCTTTCTGACTGTGTCGATCTTCATTCCTTAAAATTGACACTTACCTGGTTTCCAAGGAAACACAGCTTTGGGATCATTTCTAAAGGCTCACATTACAGCTGGCTTTTGGTGGCCAAGGAAGTTAGCAGATGATGGTGCAAGGATCTGGGTGAACTGTCCGGTTGCTGAAGTAGTTTGTAGATGCTGTGGGCTGGTCAGCAGCTTCTGCTTTGCTCCTCTTGTGAGGACTGTGTCCCGAACCCCTGCCTTTTCGTGCCCCCAATTCCCGGCCGTATGCTTTCCTTTTGCACTCAGTGCTGCTGTTTGCTCTGCTCTGCTTCTTTTAGTTCTTCTCCTGTTGTCCCTCGTAGGAATTTTTTGTTTTGTTTTGTTTTTGAGACAGGGTTTCTCTGTGTAGCTTTTGGAGCCTGTCCTGGAACTCGCTCTGTAGCCCAGGCTGGCCTGGAACTCACAGAGATCCGCCTGCCTCTGCCTCTTGAGTGCTGGGATTAAAGGCGTGCTGCACCACCACCACCACCACCACCACCACCACCACCACCACCACCACCACCCAGCTTGGAATTTGTATTTGTATTGCCTCCTCTGGGCACTGGGTTGTGATTATGGTTTTGGTTATTTTGTAAGTTAAGAACAGAGGACCAGAGGGGAGCCAAGTGTTCATGCAGGCTAGCCACAGAATTTGCCTGAAATGCAAATATATGATAGGTGATTAGAACTTAGCTGGAAGAGGAACCGCAGACCATACAGATCTTACCAGCCTTCTCATTGAAGCTGAGAAAGCTGAGGGCAAGATTGGGGAAGTGTTGTCCAAAGACAGCTTCTGAGAATTTAAATATATTAAGAAAGTGATTTGTTTCAATGACTGTTTTAGAGAATCAGAATTTCTCTAATAGGTATAATAGTGAGTTTGACGGAAAGATGTTATTAAATTTGAGAGAAGAATGAAAACATGTGGTCATATTTTATTTTTGGCCTTTGATCTGTTGTTCCCACGCATCTGTTTGCTTTTAACTTTGGCACAAGCTCTGTGGGTGATATCATGTCTTTTGCTTGAAATGTCACTGGAGCATATGATCCTTGCTCTCTTACCATCAGACTGCTAACACATATACATACATACACACTAGGGGAAACAAGCCTAAGAAACCATCACTGGGCAAATTGTTTATTAGGACTCTCCATATCAGTGGGTATATGAAAATTAATAGTAGCTAACTTTTTTGATTACTCATTATTTTAAGTATGTCTTTCCTAACAACAGTCCTATGAAGTAAATACTCTAGTAACTGCTGTACTTAGAGGTAATAAGAGCTGGGGTAAAAGGTAGCTAAACTCTGCCAGTCTGACTTGGGTGCCCATAGCATCTGCTGCTCTCAGTAGAGGGTGGGCCCATACAGAATGAGTCAGGATGTCATAGGAAAGAGACAGATCAGGATTCTGAACCTGTTGGGACGAGAGAACACCTATAGGAACTCACAGGTGTAAAAGTGCAGAGCAGTTGTGGCTGTTTTTGGACTGAATTCTGGGTAGTACCTAGGGGAATAATCAAAACCATGCTGGAGGGAAGTGGCAGATATGTACTTTGTATATATTTCACACATTTATAACTCATATAGCTCAGTATTCCTTTATATGAATGACAAGGTCTTTCCATACTCCGGGCTCACCTTGACATCGAGATCTCCTACCACAACTTCTTGAGTACTGGGATTATAAGCATGTACCACCACATCTGCATGGTACGGATTTAGACATTGGTTCTCTCACAGTTGGGAAACACTGGATGATTTCATAAGGTTCTTGTTAGATTCTCACTGCAGTCTATTCTCTAGCACCCTTCTTCATCTGTCTCTCCTGATCCGCTGTTTGTCTCCCAGCTCTGTCTGCCAGGCCATGTCCACGGATAAAGAGATTAGAAGCAGAAGTACTGTACTCATTCCCTTGGTTCCTTCTGTTTGAGCCTGGCACCTCTTCCTTCCTGGACTCCATTGTGTTTGAAGCTCTTCTCTCCCCAGTTTGCTGTGAGCATGGGGCACTGTCATGGGAAATACTGAGAGTTGGAGGTCTGCACACTTCTTATGTGGAATCTCCTGATTTTTAAACTCAGTGCATTGCTATTTCTTCAGATGGACTTGCTTCTTCTAGTTCCCGAGCCTGGGACTTCCTCCTGGCTTACTAGCTTGCCTTGCCTAGCTGCCCCTCCAGCAGCCTTGGGCTTCCCTGCCTGCACCATTTGCCCCTCTGCTTCCTACTGTTCTTTCCCAACACATCTTTTGCTTTCAGCAAAGGTAGTTGTGTTCTGTTCCCTTTATTGTCATTTGGGGGTTAATAGTATTTTTGAGGTGCTGGGATTATTACTAAAGCTGGAACATACTGGGCAGCTCTAGCCAAGCCTCCAAATATTCAAGGGAAGGGAGGCATTTTCAAAGTGGGAGCCCTATTCATTATCTTTGTCCTGAATTTTCCCCCCTTCCTAATACTTAGTAGTTCACTGGTAGTGATTATATTCTTAAAGAAGTTGGTCGTTAGTGGTAGCCATTAAAGCTTGTGGGAGCACAGCAGCATTTGGGGGGTTGGTTGGTTGCTGTTTAGGGAACAGGTGAAGCCTTGAGGAATTTTAGCTAAGGGAGCTTGGAATAATTGATTCTCTGTTTTCATGTTTTTAGAGTAGCTGCTGTCAGAATTGCTTGTAACATTACAAAAGTTGACATTCCTGTGTAAATGCTTTTATTAGCACTGTTTCTGTTCTTGGAACTTGGTGGAATCATTTCAGGAGTGTCACTGATTAAGATGCATGCTAGTCGATTTTATTTAAATGGCATCGGAGTCATGTGATCTATGAATGGTCTCATTTAAAGGAAGCAGTTCTGAAGTGGAAGAAAGTGTTGAGATGGACACATGAGCATCCTAGGACCCATATTTTATTACTGTGGCATCCTGTATATGAAAATAGTTAAATTTCTGTGTCATAGCATTTCATAAGCAGCTATATATTATCACACATTGGGAAATGTCAGTGAACAAGAGTTTGAAAATATCTACTTTGGTGTGATTTCAGCGAGGAGGACATGTACCGTGCTGCAGATGAAATAGAAAAGGAGAAAGAATTGCTAATACATGAAAGAGGGATATCAGGTATGTTTGGAATTGTTTTGTTTGTAGACCTTTTTCTGTGTATAGAAAATCCAGTTGGATTAGTATATCCGCTTTCATGAAATGTGGCATGTATTTCCTAGGAAGTCCTCTAATGCATACAGTCTTTTCTCTATGAATTACTCACTTTGCTGAAGTAGATTTAGGGCAGACTTCTCCTTGTCTCTGTTGACTCTGCCTTCTCTCAGTTTATTTCTTTACATTCTTAGAACAGTTTGGATGTGAACACAGTTTTCATTTTCAATTGCAAGATGTTTTGAGAAGTTAGCTATACACATATCCTTGTCTGAAGAAAGCCATGTGGCTGTGGTTGACTGCAGCAAAATGGCCATGTGCTTGACAGCACCCGTCATTTTGTGACTGTACGTAGTCTGTGCTGCTCTCTTGGGCTTGCTCTTCTCACTCCCGCCAGTGCTCCTGGTGTGGACTTGGTGCTCCTCCTGGCTCCCTGGCCTGTGGTGATCTTCCCAGCAGGGGTACAAGTGAAATGTGTCCTTCCATTGCAGATTGGCCTATGCAGAGGCTGAGTAGAGATCTTGATAAAGTGTGTTGGAATGTTATTATCTTTCTCACTGCTTGTGTAATTCACATGTTCTACTTGTTTTGAGAACTGGCTTCTATTTCACTTACAAAAGCATTGTAAATAGGATCCATAAGGTTTTGATGTTTTCTGAGTCTTCCTCCAGAGCTGGTCAATTCATTCCAACATGTAGCGGAGATGCTTTGTAGTGGTCCTCCCTAGAACTTCATGGGATGCTCATTCTCCTGGCTCTGTTGTTCCAAATCACTCAGGACACAGAATGCTGTTCAAGCATCGTGCTCTTCTGTGTCCATCCATTCTTTGCTAATGCTGTAGAACCTCCTGCTCTTCTCTTCCACTTTCTAGGCTTTGTTGTGAGTCTCTTCTGTCCAGCGTTGTTCCCCACACAGGCGTCCAAGCGTTTTAGAGTCTTGTGGCATGCAGCTTCAGTCTGACAGTGCTCCCGAGATCTCAGCCCTGCTGCATTCCTGCTCTTCCTGAGTGTCCTGTAGCAGCACTGCCTCCTCCACCACAGAGCCCAGAGCAAGACTGAGAGGCTCTGGTTCTCTTGGTTGGTGAAAAGACATTCCGTCTAACTTAGCTCCATAAAGGCTTCCCAGGCCTTGACCTCCTATCCAGCCTTGTAAATAAAGATCCATTGGACCTTGTAAGTTTACGTTTGTCTTTGGGAGCTTTCATGCAAGCTGAATAGTTGTGATAGAAGCTGTATGCTCCTAAAACCCAGGTTATTTTCTACCTGACCTGTTGCAGAAGGATTTTGAGATTCCAATCCTAGTCTATCTTCTCAGAGTCCCAGCTTCCTGGAGGAGCCCCCGATTTGTTTCTTACCGTTTGGGGTGTGATTATTATGTTCATCACTTATGTGATGAATAAGGTCCAAACCTTACTTATTTGAATGCCTGCTTACCACTTTGGTTTTTTTACTTCCCTTATTTAATTTTTTTTTTTTTTTGGTTTTGGTAATAAAAATGGTCTTCTTCCTGGAAGCAGCAGTGGGAGCCTGTGTAATTTACAGTTAGAAGGAGGGTATTGTAATTCAGTGAGCTGATGAGGTCATCCTGTGCCTCCATCCTAGTCTAGTCAGGATGTGGGGATGGCTGCTGTCCTCCCAGAGACAGTAGCCCAGTGGAATTCAGGTAACATTATGCTGGAGCTCTGCAAGTTCTTCATTTCCCCAAGCCTCCCACCTCATACAGACCTCTGATTCAGGACAGGACTAGCCTTCTGGCTTGACTTCTTGCCTTTATAAGACCACTGGGCCAACTCTACCCTGAGATCTGAGGTGGTAGGATTCCCCAGCCCTGCCCAGGGGTCAGGAGTGAGGACAGCAGAGAGGAAGACAGGAAGGGAGCCTTCCTGTCTGGAAGCCCTTCCTCTGCTAGTAGAGTGCTTTCTCCTCAGGCTCACACCCCTGTCTGGAAAGAACTTAGAGCCCAGAAAGGGTCCCGACTGCCTATTTGCAGTTCTTCCTGTTTGTGGGGGAGGAGGGTAGAAAGGCAGATATGGGAGTACTTCCTTATTCTGATCAGCCTCTTAAAAATTATTTCCTGAATTCCAAAGAGGAAAGGTCTTTATTTAAGGGTGGGTTGTGCAACAGTGATACTGTGGTCTCTTTCACTTCTAGGTGAACCCTGATGTATTCCATGCAGAAATGTATCTGTGTTGTCTGTGCATGGATTATTTCCCCCTTTTGTAAAAGGTTGGTTTTTCTTTATGAAATGATGAACAATGAGGGTGTTTTGTTTTGTTTTGTTTTTGTTTTTGTTTTTTGAATAGACAGTTTATAATATACTTAGAAAACAAATTGGCTGCTCCTCTGTCATTCTGGCTTCCACTGTCCGCTGGCTTGTAAGTGCTTGTGGTCTCTGCTCCTCCTGGAGAAGTCCATTCAGGGCAGGAGCTTTGTCCTCGTTGTCTTTACGTTCCCAGTGATAAGGCACAGTGCTTGACACATCAGAGCTTCAGGGAATGTGTGTTGAGTTGAATGAAATGGTTATTTCACGTTCAGAAGTACTTCTAGGTTCATCTCCTAAAACAGTTGTTAATATCTGTATCCTTTATAGTTTAAAAAAGAAGCCAAGATGAACCCGAGAATGTGCCTATTTTCCTTTTGAAATAACCAACTGTCATATACATACATGCACATAGTCATAGGTATATATCAAGAAATCAAACCTCATCCATTAAATCAAGAAAATCTTACTTAAGGCCCTAGGTTTATTCATCAGCGTGTGTGCGCGCACACACACACACACACACACAGACACACACACAGACACACACGAGAAGGATGTTGTGGGGAGAAGAGAATCTAAAGGCACTTTTTTAAAAAAAACCTGGTAACATTTGTTTGATCCTGAGGTGTGCTAATTTTGGGGACATCAGAGGAAGTCTGGATTAGCTAATAGCGAGAGCTCGGTTACTTTGTGACTTACTAACACACTGTAGTCTTTTAGGTAAATACAAATATCATTTTTGTTCGGTATTATCTCTGCCTAATAGATATGAAAAATCACAGATGGTGGAAGTTTTTTTCTCATGGTTCATCTGCTTGCTTCTGATTATAAAAGTGTTCATGGATACCCATGGGTCAGATGAGTGTGAATCTAGGAGGCTCCTGCAGCCATCTGAGCATAGGAAGAAGGCCTGCCACCTGACTCAGGATTTAAATGAGCAACCTAACTAACTGCTGTGTGGAGAATGATCTGGAAAGTGGTGACAAGGGAGACCCATTGAGAGACCACTCTGGAGGTGGCATAGTGGTGGCCTGAACTAGAGGCAAGGGCAGTAGTGGGATTCAGGAAATTTTAAAATAGAGAAAGTAAGGAGTAAAGAGTGGACTCCCCTCTACCCCAGGTAAAGCAGTACCTTTATTTCCATTACTCTTTGGTTCATGACGTGTTTTGTTTACTGTTGCCATTTTGATTCTTCAACAGAACCCAGGCTAAGTGTGGCTCCTGAAATGGATATTATGGACTACTGCAAAAAAGAATGGAGGGGAAATACTCAGAAAGCCACATGTATGAAAAAGGTACAGCCAGCGTGCACCTATTTGAGTCTTCAAACCATCTGTCATAAGTTACATATCATATTATGTTTTTAGACATTGGTTAAGACAACTGCTATAATAAGACAATGCTGTAAATATTGGAGTTCTAATTTTAGAGATGAGAAAACAGACTGCAAAGATAAGGACTTGTTTGAAGTCACAGTATTAATATAGAAGCAACATCAGTTCTTCAGTAACTTAGCTTCTTTGAAGAACACATAGCTGTGTTGTTGAGAATTGAGTCAGCAATTGATGGCTCTCTTTTCTGAAATTTGGGAATGCCCTCCTTAACCTGGTGTTGTAAAAGCCTCAAGGATAGTCAGGGCGATTCTACACCTCCTGTGTTTGGACACATGCTGTCTAAATCCTAGGGTATAAATTCTCCTGTACTCTGTGGTGATATTGTGTCCCCCAATATATTGTGCACTCTAACAAACTTATCTGGGGTCAGAGAACACAACAGCCACTAGACAGACATAGAGACCAGAAAATGGTGGCACTCACACCTTTAATCCTAGCATTTCAGAGGCAGATAGCCGCCTGGATCTCTGTGAGTTCAAGGCCACACTGGAAACAGCCAGACTTGGTGACACATGCCTTTAATCCCAGGAAGTAATGGCAGGAAGCAGAAAGGTATGTAAGGTGTGAGGACCAGGAACTAGAGCCTTGTTAAGCTTTTAGGCTTTTGAGCAACAGTTCAGCTGAGATACATTTGGATGAGGACACAGAGGCTTCCAGTTTGAGGAAACGAGATCAGCTGAGGAATTGGCAAGGTGAGGTGGCTGTGGCTTGTTCTGTTTCTCTGATCATTCAGCGTTCACCGCAATACCTGGCTCCAGATTTGTTTTTATTAATAAGACCTTTTAAGATTCATGTTACAGTACTCTATGCAGACAGATCTTGAACCACTTCCCTTATTTAAGGTGTTCCAGGAGCTCCCTTCACTTAGTTCAGTTGCATACACTGGCAACACTACCATAGTCTCCAAGACTGTGGGATGGTAGTGGAGCTACAGCACCCCATGGCCTCTTCTTACAGAATGATTCCCATCCAGTATTCCTAATCAGAGGGTAAATGTGTGAAAGTGCTACTGTTGGACCACTCTTGAGCTACAGAACTGGCAGGGTCAGACTTCCACCTAGCACTTAAGGTTCTAAGTACTTTTTTTCTTGGATTATTTACGTTTTGAATTTGAATATATTTCTTGTGTTCTAGAAATACTGACCAATGTTTTTGTTTTTATTATTTATTTTTTATGTATATGGTCTGTTTTGCTACCATGTATGTCTACACTACATGTGTGCAGTGTCTGCAGAGGCCAGAGAGTACATTGGATCTCCTGGGACTGGAGTTATTGATGATTGTGGGCTGCCATGTGGGTGCTTAGAATTGAACCCAGGTCCTCTGGAAGAGCAGCCAGTGCTCTTAACCACTGAGCTATTTCTCCACCCCATATTTGATAGAATCATATTTGGTAGAAAAATAGCCTATAATTTTTTTGCTTAGGGTTTTAAAATTTTCAAAATTTAATTAGTTTCCCTCATAGCTTGTGTGTTTTTTTTTTTGTTTGTTTTTTTGTTTTTGTTTTTTTCTTTAAGAAAATATTACTCATCTTATAGGGTTCACCTTAGGTCCCCAAATGCCTTTTGCCCCTTGGAAATCTGGGAGAAAATGACAGCCTCAGCCCTAATTCTTGTAAATTTGTATCCTAGGCCCTTATATGTGAACTCGGTCACAAAATACCCTGGATCTTAGTGTCTGCTAAGGGTGAAAGACTTGCCTTTCAGAGGCCTTCTGCTGACCGTGCTATCAGCTACTCAGGGTTTCCAGATTTCCACCCAGAAAGCTGACCATGTGTCTTTCTCACCTGCCCTAGAAATGCCTCACTGACTAGTAATTTTATTCTGTTGCCTCAGCTTCTTCCAAAGCTGTTTTATCAGTTGGCACATTAAAGTCCAATACTGAAGATACTCAGGCTACCCATGTCTGCCATGTTTTAGAATTTACGGGAAAATCATTCCTCTCTGGGATTGGTTTCAGGGAAAGGTGGGACCAGTCAGTAACGAGATCAAAGCACCATTTAGAGGCGCAGCTCTGAGAGCCGTGGTGGAAGCTGACCGTCGTCACTGCCTGTTAACTTCTTTCTTGATTTTATGTTAGTCCTTCCTTGCCTAATTACCCGTGTTTAGTTTTGGATATTCTTTTGGAAGTGTTTATAAATCTAAATTAACTTTTTAAAGAGTTGGATTCCTCTCTGAAATAATAGACTCCATGTCTAGTTATGGACTGTCAGAGTCTGAGGGCTCTGAGACTTTGCGATCACCCGATGATGCAGCTGTTGGTGTGTTGGGTTGTGTCATTACTGCAGTGACGCTGTCACAGCCCTTGTTAGCTGATTCCCTCACTCTTCTGTGGAGAACAATGTGCCATGTTATGCCAGCAGCCACTTTATACAGCTCATGGTCACTGTATCTCTTGACTGTGTTGTTGTCTCACACTTGATTGAATCTTTTTTTTCCACTGTGGCTTGTTAGCACAATTCCCCAGCTAATACCCAGTAAGAGCTTATCTAGCCCAAGTGTATAGTAGGACACACCAGCTAGGTTTGTGCACGTGCACTCTGATGTGTCCACAGTGATGACATTGCCTAGTGACTTATTCTCAGAATGTATTATCATCGCTAAGTGACATATGCCTGTGTGTACACACACACACACACACACACACACACACACACACACACACACACTGGAAACTCGAGAGTTTGTATATTTTTAAATCTGGAGATAGAGATACTGCATGTCTCCCTCCTTTTCCTGTTCTCTTTATTAAAGCATTTGGGATTAATTAACCACAGATTAAACCTTTCTGAATGACACCAGTGAGTGGCAAGTGCTCCCTCAGTTGCTTAAGAAAGGGCTTTGAGGTTGGCTAGTGCTGGATAATTATTTTGTATGTCAGATCTGTTGCATTTGTTATAGATCAGTGGTTCTCAATCTGTGGGTCGCAACCCCTTTTGGGGTTGCATATCAGATATTTACATTATGATTCATAAAAGTAGCAAAATTTACAGTTAGGAAGTAGCAACAAAATAATTTTATTGTTGTGTGGGTCACCACAACATGAGGAACTGTACTAAAGGGTTGCAGCATTAGGAAGATTGAGAACCATTGTTATAGATGCTGATATTTCATACAGCATCATTATTTTAAAATAAATGGAATTATAGTCGAGAAAGACTGAGCTATTCTTGTTTCCCACTTCCCAATGATTTAGGGCAAGTGTATAGTAGGACACACCAGCTAGGTTTTTCTGTAGGGATGGAACTTGTCTTGCTCTCTCAAGCCAGTAACCACCATCTGAACTCTTTGATGTTTTCTCCCAAGGGCTATGAGGAAGTTTCTCAGAAATTCACATCTATAAGGCGAGTACGTGGTGATAATTACTGTGCGCTGAGGGCCACACTGTTCCAGGCCATGAGCCAGCTGGCGGAGCTGCCCCTCTGGCTGCAGGACCCGGAGCTCACGCTGGTATGTTGCTGCATGGATCTGAGTCTCCATGTCTCAGGAAGTTCTTGTAAGCAGACACCTCTTTTCTGCTCATGCTGCCTGACGGTGTTATATGCAGCATGATCTCAGTGTATGGATTTGTTCAATTTTGCATGTCTAAGATGACTTTATATATTAAAAAAGATGACTAGAAATAACCAGTATTTTCCAGAAGAGAAAAATGATAAAACTTAATACAAACAGTTAAACTGAATTAGAGACCAGATGCTTAGAATTCATAAAAAACACATAGAAACAACTTGACTTTATTTTAGTATTTCTGTGAAGTAGGTTGTAGAATTTGTTATTGGTGTTCAGCCAGGGTTTTAGGTGCAGTTCAAAAATGAATACTCTTTCCTTGGTGAAATGTTAGTGTTAACGTAGAGAGACGTTTCCTGGGCCTGGCTGTCTTTAGTGCTTTGAATCTGCCATGTGGTAGAGTCCTCGGGATCTGTGCCTCCAGGTCCCAGTACAAAGAAGGCCACATGCTGGCATTTGTGTAGTGGATCATAAAAGGAAGTTCTGTAAACTCTGGCACTAGTTAACATGACTTTGCTGTTCCTTGTTTACATGTAAGGTGAAGGGCTTTCTGGAGTGTGGCCTGGACAGAGTTTTAACACTATAGCCCAACCCAGGCTGGCTTCAAACTTGTGGTCATCCTTCTGCTTCAGTCTCCCGTGTGCTGGTGTTACAGGTGTGAGCCAGCATGCCTGGCTGATAAAAACATGGCCAAGATGTTACTTCTGAGTGGTCTAACACTTATCAGTAAGGGTTTCCTGGGAGGAACAGTTAAAGTGCCAGTTGCACTAATCTGTACTAAGTATAGTGAATGAGTGAGTGTGTGCTGACTAACGTGTCCTTGTTACACGTGGGCTTCAAAAGAGAGTGCTTTGAAAATTATTATTAAATCATACTGATCCTTTTGAGCCTTACCTTTGAGGGGCTTTTTAGATTTCTGGGCTTATTTGATACTGAACTTAAATGTTTATACTTTCTAAGAGCTTCTGGTGCACATAATGTCCTAAATGCCACATTTGAAACAGGCCAGGTAAGCAAGGTGGGATGGTACATGCCTGTAATCCCAGGACTTTTGATGCTGAGGCAAAAGGATTGTGACTTTCAGGCCAGCCTGGTCTATATAGTGTGGCCTTTTCTCAAGAACTGCTTGCCCCACCTCCAAAAGGGTGAGTGGATAGGCTGCATTTGATATTGATCAATATTAAAATGTGTTCCTTGTAGGAATGATGTGGCTGTCATGTGGTTTTCCTGGCTTAATTGGAGTAATGTACAAACAGCTGTTCAATTCCCAGTGGCTCTGTGTGGTTTCCTCTTCTCCATAGCATCACAAGTTTGCCTTGCTGAGGGCATGGCCACTGGGAAGTCAGTATTCACGTTGACTGATTTGGTTCTGCTCAATCTCTGATGAAGAAGTGACGTTTTTGTTCTCCTGCCCTCAGAAACTTAATGTGTTTGGACCTTTCTTGACAGTTTGTTTTGTTGTTCCCAAGACTTGAGTGAAACACTGGCCTTGAGCTCTGTTGAGGGTGCTAGGAGAGGAGGGTGGGTCAACAGATGTGGCTTGTACTGGGTACTCCCTGAGTGAGCAGGTGTGCAGTTGTCTGCTTCCGTTTGCAGACTTTGTAACCCTCTGCCTGATGCCAGGACATCAGAAGAAGACAGCCAGGCTCAGCAGTCCTCTCTTGGAAGTGACTCAGTGGAAGGGGCCTTCCGTTCTGCTGCTGCTCAGCTTCTCTGACCTTGCTGCTTTCCTGCTTAGCAGCTGAGCTTTGTCTCCCTGGCCCCTCTTGACATACAGCTGTCCCCTTTTCTCTTAGCCCTAGACTCCCTGTTTGTTGTTCCCATTTCTGTCCAGAACCCGAACTGCTTGACGGCAGGCAGATTTTCTGACCCCAGCCCCAACCTGGAGATGGCTGGCCAAAGCTTTTTAGTTTTTAACTGTACTGTATTTTTAAAGATCTCTGAATGGGTGAGAACTGTGACAACATTTACTAGAGAATGACACTAAAGCTCTTTGTGATTTCATTTTGGGATGATGCTTAGATACTTGCCATTGTCGTGTTATTCTCTAGGTTAGTCACAGCGGTCCTTAAACACTTACCATAATCATTTCTTGCTTCAGTCTCTTTCTTTCTTTCTTTCTTTTGGTTCTTTGAGACAGAGTTTCTTTGTAGCCCTGGCTGCCCTGGCACTCGCTCTGTAGACCAGGCTGGCCTTGAACTCACAGAGATAGATCCTCCTGCTTCTGATGGGATTAAAGGCATGTGCCACCACCTGGCCAGTCTGCTTCTTGCATCACTTACTCCAACAGAAGGCAGGCAGGCCTGTGTGCTTAATAGAAAGGAGTGGTGATTTATGTGGACCCCATTGTGACTCATGAAAGCATTTAAAGTTGTATTTACTTCTTCTCAATAAATAAATACAACTCCATTGTTCTTTCCTAATAGTTCCTTAAAAAGTGTGTGTGTGTGTGTGTCGTGCGTGCACACATGCATGCACGCCTGTGCATCCATACACACAGTGAGTGTATGGAGGTCAGAGGACAGTTTCGTGGAGTTTGCTCACCTTCAGCACTTAAATGGGTTCCTGAGATTGACCTCAGGACAGCAGGTTTACATGGCCAGTGCTTTTTCCCACTGAGCCGTCTTGTTGGCCCTCTAACCTGTGCTTTTGTATGCTTTATGTTTTTGGACTTTTCTCCAAGATTCCCACATCTGGAAGTGTACACCCTGGAGCTGGTTAATCACTTTGTCAGCAGATTGACTAGTGAGTGACTAGTGAGTGAATGAGATGAGGAAATTAACTTGTATCTCCCAAAAGCAACTGAATTGACTGTTGCACCCACTTGTTAGATAACTGTCCAGTGTTACAGAATCCTTCGCTGCTCTGGGCTGCCGTTTATCTCCTTTCCCACCTTACGCATCTTCGGGACAGGTATTTTTTGTCTTGAGTGTAGTTCTTTAAGGTAGGTTGTAATTTCACTTTGTTGCCACTTGAGGGCATGTTAGATTCTGGTGATAGAGACTAAACTGAGATACTGCCTGTCCTGGACTCAGAAGTGCAGGAATGTGAGGGCGCACAGTGGGCCTGTTGCAGTTCTCGGTGAACGGTCGTTTGTCGTGGGAAGGTGGTAGTGACCACAAGCCTTTCCTCCTTGAGTGATGATGCAGTGCACCAGTACTGTGCTCTTGATTTTGATAGTGACAAAACCATCTTAGCTGCATGTCATTGTCACAGACAAAGAAAGCACAATCAGAATATTGTTCATGAAAGGGCCTCTGAGTCTCAGGTCCCAGTGCAACTGAACGTATCTCATTCTAAGCTGTTTATTACTGTTACACCCAGCAGAGGACATTGTGAATATATTTGGTTGTTTTTTTGTTTTTGTGTTTTGTTTTTTTTTTTTTTTGGACTTCAGGGGTGAGTCTTTTTATTTATAAAATTTTAATTCATTTGTGTGTATGTGCCTGCCTCCTGTGGAGCCATCTCACTGGACCACAGAGGTGAAGTCTTAGCAGTGCAGTGACATGCCCATACCTAGCCCAAGTCTGGTTTTTATCCTGACAGACTGTTGGGAAGGCATAGTTTCTCATGTTGTCATCTATTCCAGATTCTTGGATATGTAGGGACAAATGAGACAGTCCAGGAACCAGAACAAAAAATGAAGACCATAGTAGTTACTGTCTTTCTGTCAGTAAGGAAGGAAGGTACAGCTCCCGGACCCTCCCAGTGCTGCTGAGTCTTGCTCATCTTTTCCACCTTATGCTGTTGATTAAATATGTGTGTTAATATTGCATAACAGACAGGTCTTGTGTTTTAGTGGGTTGTTTTTATCAGGGAAGGAGCAGGCTTTGACTTGATCACGGGCCTTCTGTGCCTACAATTACCTCGCTGAGTACTAATGAGTGGTAAGGTTGCCAGTGTGCCCAGAAGCCAAGGTGGTTACTGTGAAGATCCAGTGTGGTACTTCCTTAGCTTAGCCTCAGATTTGCCTGTTAGGTCCCCGCCTGTGCTTGGTGTCCTGCAGGCTGGACTCCTGTGCATCTGAATCAAAAGCATTCACCCTAGCAGCCCTCTGTGTGGCTGCTTTCTGAATTTGTGACTTCCGGGTTCCGATTCTCCATCCTGAACCCATATGCTAACTGCAGGAATTGATTCTGGAGATTCAGGTGGGTTTTGTCTAAAAGTTTGGTGGTATCCCTATGTGTCATAGATATCTTGCAGCATTGACACCTATTGTCTGTCTCTGCTCCTTGATATTCCAGTTACCAGAGAAGCTGATAAACAAGCACAGCTGGATCAAGCAGTGGAAACTCGGACTGAAGTTTGATGGGAAGAATGAGGACCTGGTTGAAAGAATCAAGGAGTCCCTTGCCCTGCTGAGGAAGAAGGTCTGACCCGTGTAATTTTTTGTCTCTAATTGGTTTGTTCCTCAGCAGGTTCAATGCTCTAGGCTTGTTTATTTATTCATAGTTATTTTTTAAATTTATAAAGAAGGTTTATTGTGGCTCTTGGTTCTCTTTTGAAGCCAGAATTTGCTGGTTTCAGACGAAATAATTTTGGGCTGGGTTGTGTAGTCAGTAGAATGCATGCATGACCAGGAACTGAGTGATCTCCAGAACTCATGTATAAATGCCAGATGGGGTGGCACATGATTGTAATCCCAGCAATGGTGAGCAGGGCACAGGAGGATCCCTGAAGCTCACTGATCATCTAGTCTACCCTAATTGATCAGTGAGAGACCCTCATCTCGACATGCATGCATACACATATACACCCTTACACATGTGCACACATATACATGCTCACACATTGAAAAAGCAAACTTTAAAAGAACATAAATTCTTTCCATAAAGTCTTTGGTAAAATGGAGAAACACCACCAACATTCTATATTCTTTGAGGTGGTGCTATATATGAGTATCTCAGATAACATTTAATTTTTTTTCAGAAGAAACCTTAATAAATATATTTTTTATTCTAAGTCATATTTGAAAGTTTCAGGGTTATCATTTAGCCCATATTCCTTTATTAATTTATTTTTTATGTGTGTACGCGCGCACATGCATATGGGTACCAGTGGAGACCAGAGGAGGGTGTTGGACTCCTGGAGCTGCAGGTAGAGGTGGCTGTGAGTGCCAACATGATATCCTCTGCCAAGAGCAGCAAGTGCTCTTAACTGAGCTGTCTCTCTAGCCCTTTAGCCTACGTTCATCTTCTCACTGACCACTGTGTCTTTATGAAGTTCTTTGCAGTTATTCTCAGATATTAAGAGTCTGTCCATATGTGTTAAAAACAGTTTTTTCAGTAAGTAGATTTAGTAACTTGTGTTTTAAAACTATCCCGAGCCTGTGGTCTGGTGTATATAGTTAACTACCTGTGGCAGAGCACACTATAAGAACACGGTTATTCTCCTTGCCTATTGGAGTGTAGTGTGTAGTGTTTAGGGCTAGAAGCCTGCATCTACCCAGTTGCTGGCCTAGTGAAGTGGTGAGGGCAGGCTGCAGCTCTGTGAGGGAGGGAGTGGTGAATTCATCAGCTTAGCTGTAGATTACAATTTCTTTCTCATGTTTTTTAGGGTCTGGAAAAACTGTTAGTTTTGTTTTATTATGTATGTTGACTGTAACTAGACCCTCCTTTGGGGGGAATGTGTATGTGATGCCAATTTACAGTAACATTAAAATTGCTCATTAGTAATCTGCCAGCAGCTGTCAAACTTCTCTTTGTCATGCTTGGCACTACAAGGTACTTGGGCTGCTCTACCTTTTCAACCAAAAAAGTGGGATGGCTGTGGTCATCCTGTTCTAAAGATGAGGGGACCACAGCCTGGAGGTTGGCTAAAGCCCTGCAAAAGCCAATTTTAATTGCATCTTGACTTTCTAACTTTAGAGCCATGCTTCTATCTAGCACTATGGTCTGCTTCTAGAAAATATGAGATGTGGACAACATATTCCAGCTGTTAAGATTGGAAAGAGTTCTGAATAGTCATGATCATTAAAATTTCTCTTAGGCTTAAAATCTGGACTGGTGTTTGAAAGCAATGCTAATTAATGCTTATTCACAAGGACTGGTGTTTATGGTGACATCTTTTTTTTTGTGGCAACTTAGTAGTACACATATTTACAATGTTTTCTTGTTCATTTAAAGAGTTTGCCTATTATTTGGAAACCGTTATTTTTAATTAGGAGTCAAGACTTTCCAATTGGATTTATTCATTAGACACTCATGTATATTTTTAAGACATCATAGGGGTAAGTTTAATAAACCAGTATTCAGGAGATCCCACAGTCTCCCTTGGCAGTCTTCCATTTTGGAGGCTTGCCTGCATATTTCTGGGGTAACTGTCTACAAGCTCTTCCAGGTGTAGCCATCACAGCTGTGCTTCAGGGCTCCCTCTCACACACTTTTTCTGTTGGGTATCTCTGATTGTTAATGTTGTTCTTGCTGCCTGGGAAGTTTCGGAGTCAGCATTTCTGCTTCCCCTTACTGTGTGGTACTTCTTTTTCACATTAACAAGGGGAGACGCTCAAAAAGGGCTTCGTGTAGTCGGAAGAATACCACTGTGTGGGGTGAGAATTTGTAGCTTTTCTCATTGGCATGTGTCTTATGGCCCCTACTTTTGGAAATCACCTTGTACTCATGGTATAGAAGTATGCCAGGGATTTTCAGAACAGTAATTCTAATTGTGACAACTTTTCTTATTGTAGTGGGCGAGCCTGGCTGAAATGAAGATTGCTGAAGCCAGGCAGCTAGCGTGTGATGAACTGTTCACAAATGAAGAAGAGGAGTACAGCCTCTATGAAGCTGTCAAATTTCTAATGTTAAACAGAGCTATCGAACTCTATGATGATAAAGAGAAGGGAAAGGAAGTCCCGTTTTTTTCTGTGCTCTTGTTTGCTCGAGACACATCAAATGACCCTGGACAGCTGCTAAGGAACCACCTAAACCAGGTGGGACACACTGGTGGCCTTGAACAGGTGAGTTATGCCTTTGAGAGTATTGTATCTCTGTTAGCCATCACATGGGATCTCACACTGTAGCCAGTTCAGGAGCTGCTTTTCTAAGTGCTTCCTGTCCAGCATCTTGTGAGCTTCGGTTATGTCCTTTAAGGTTACAGTCTTGATTGGGCCTGGAGGGTTTACTTGCATGTCTTACATGCGTGACTTTTGGCAGAAAATCTCAGTTCTTCTTTGGTAACCAGAAGGAGTATTCAGTTCCTCACGGCCCAGGCCCTTCTCTGTAGGGCTGCTCTTGGTGTGGAGGAAGATACACACTCTCACTTACCCCACATTCTGTTTGGTAGAAGCTAGTCACTAAATATATTCCTTACTCAGGGGAGGGAAATGAAGGTCTACCTTTTTTAGGGAGGCATGCCAAAGACTTATGGTCCCGACCCTCACGTAGTCCCAGGATTGCTTTTGTAAAGTGGTGGATATCGTTAGTTCTCTTGACTCCCTGGGAGGCTAAGATATTTTATAAAGCACTGGGTAGACCCGTTTGAGGTGCTTGCTTCCTCTTGGTTGCTGTAGCTAGTAGAGCCCAGCCTCTCTCAGGTCTGCTTTTATGGAAGCTAAATTTAGAGTATTGTGCAGACACCTCGTGCAGTAGTGACCCCTAAGCCAAAGGTCTTGTCACCCTACTGTGTTTCACTTTTTGTATCATTTCTTTAAAAAACATTAATACTCTGTGTGCAAGTGTGCATGTGATGAGCTAACCACGAAAGTAACATGAAGGAAGACTCTGAATCTAACCTGCTCCCTCTCTACTTGGACTCCTGTGCCTAACTTTTTGGGAAAAGGCCGACGTGCCAGGAAAGATACTTCAAGGAGTAGAGAGCCAGGTTGGGTTTCGGTTAGTCTTTCTGCCTGGTAGAAATCTATGAAACCTATTCAGTTGTTTTGCTTAAGGACTAAGAAATTATTGCCAGACCAGAAATATTTATGATTACTTGAAATAACTGTTTGTACTCAGAATGTAGGCTGCTTATGTCTCCTGAACTGTAGCAGAGTCTAGTAGGACTTGGTCTACATGTTAGGCTGCAGTTAGTCCCTCAGGGACCCAGGGAGCTCTGCTGCAGTGGTGAATCCTCTTTCAAAATTGCTCTTTTTGAACTCTAACTTAAGCACATTAACTCTTCCTGTTGAAGCATCGTGACCACCAGTGCAGCCTAGTTCTAGACCGTGTTGGAACTCCATAAAGAAACAAAGCCCATTAGCAATCAGGCTTCCTTTCCTCAAACCTTAGTAGTCATAGTCTACTTTCTGGCTAGAGATCTGCCTATTCTGGACATTTTTAGTAATGTGGTATTTTGGGACTGGTTTTTTAACTTATGTCTTAAGTTAAAAAATGTCTTAAGATCCATTGTGTTTTAGAATGTATTGATACTTCATTCCTTTTTATTAGCAGGTAATAGAGTGTAAATTAACCATTTCAAGTCTGATGAATCGACAGTTAGCACATTTTCAGTCCTCATGTTTTTATCACTCCCAAAGAAAACGCTGTATTCATGGGTCCTCATGAGTATGAGTATATACTCATATACATTCTCATGGGTATGAAGTACTATCCCATTATGGCTTTGGTTTGCTTTTCTCTAAGGGCTTATGATTTAATGTGGTTATTGACCATTCATGTGTCTTCTTTGGAGAAATGTCTTCCAAGTCCTTCATTCAATTTTAAACTGGTGTTTTATTAATCATTGATTTGGGAGCATTCTTTATATTTCTGAGTATGTCTCTTATCGGATATGCACCCCATTCTTCATTACCCCTCCCCTTGACTAGGTTCAAAGGGGAGGAGATAGGTTGCAGCTAAGCCACTGCCGCTCATTGTCTGGGATAATGGATGCAGCTTGGTGTTCAGCCCCATCTTTCCCTGTGGCTCCGCTCAGAACACTCATTTGCTTTTCCTTCCCAGGTTGAAATGTTCCTTCTTGCCTATGCTGTTCGCCACACCATCCAGGTGTACCGGCTGTCCAAGTATAACACCGAGGAGTTCATCACAGTCTATCCTACTGACCCCCCCAAGGACTGGCCAATGGTGACCCTCATAGCTGAGGACGATCGGCACTATAACATCCCTGTCAGAGTGTGTGAGGAGACAAGTCTATGAGAGACCCACAGGTGGACAGCCATGGGATGCAGCACAGGTGCACACGCTGCTCCTCCTCTGAGGGGCCTCAGGTCTGCAGCTCTCCAAGAACCGTCTGGGAGACCTCTTGGGCCCCTAGAGCCAAGTTGGACTGTGATGTTCTGAAGACTAGCTGTCGTAATGAGAACTGGCCAAGTCTTCACTCATTGTTCTCTCTGTTACACAGTGTGATTCATTGGGGGCTTCAGCACGTGCCTTTGGAAGTACAAACTATGACTCCATAAGGCAGATGCTTTTGTGTCAGAGGAAACTGTTTGGAAAGGAGTATGTCCAATGAAAGTTCTGATGGTAAATTGGTTGTACTTTTTAAGACAGTAGTTTTGTTTTTTATTTTTATTCTGTTTTAGGGGGTGGTGGTGATGGGTCTCATTAGTGGTCTTCCTATGAGATATGCTTAAGGGATAATATCCTGGAACGGATAGTTACAGTATCTTTTGACAGCTTTGCCTGCTTTTGGAGGGATGGGCAGAGAATTTATATGCCAGTTAATACTTTTTTAAGTAGATAGTCTCTTAGAAGATTAAGAATTGGGTCCCAGAGTAGATTTTTTGAAGCCTGGAAGAAATGCAGGAAAGAATGGGGAGAAGTGTAGACATTGGTTTCTGAGGCTTGGTGCCCTGGCATTGAGAGATCCTGTTGGTACATGTGCTGTAGTGTTGGGGTTGTGGATTATTATAAGTTCCAATGATTATGATTCTACAGGCAGAACTGTGTTTATATCCACCTGTTTATAGAAGTGGATATCAAAACTGTCACTTAAGTTGATGTGGGGCTGAGCTGGCTGCTGGTCCTACTTTGCCCCTTTCATGAAGATCTCACAAACTGCCAAAGCCATGTAACTCATCCTGTGACAAGATGAGAGAGAGCCAACTCTCTGGGATGTCAGATAGGCAAGTCAAAGCAGAAGCATGTGGTAAGCAATGCAAAAGTACATTGGAGCTGCTTGGGCAGCTAGGAGGAGGCAGCTGTGCTGGCTACGATAGGTCTGGGTGCGTGCCACAAGTCGTGGTCCTGACTTGGGTACCGGTGATTGGGGAGGTGCTCAGCATGGGTTTCCTCGTGGCCTTTGTTTCCCTCGAGGGCCATAGCCCTTGGTCTCTTTTCATGGGGACTAGACACATCCCTCTTTAGGATTCCATCTGTAGCACCCAAATTGGCTCAACATTTGTTGGTGGTGTTATCAGTGTGTGTTGAACTTATTTTATGATAGTTAAGACCCTTAATTTGATCCAGTTTCATATAGATAATAAGCAACTTGTTTTGGGAGGCAGGACAACCCTTTAAAATATAAATTGTCATTTCATTAAAAATTGTCTTAAAAAATACTGTCTTAGGTAAGAAAACTCAGGATATACAAACCATTCATACCCTTGATGGAGTATTTCTCCCATTGCCTCATGAGTAAAATCACCACATTTTGTTAACTGTTTATTGATTAGAATGCTAGCATCAAATGCCATTCTGAATGTATGTGACTATGTTAGGAAGACTCTGTGTTTTCACTGTGAAATGCTATGGTACCCTTGGGTGAGGAAGCACCTAGCAGCCAAGTTAAAATAATAATGGCTTACTGTTGACTTTGACACTTTATTTTATTGTTTATAATTAAATAGTAGGAAATGCCTGGCATTCATGTTTGAACAGTTTTGAAAGCAGAACTTGAAATGTTTAGATAATTCCCAGCGTGAGTGATTTGTGCCCTTTGGGTACCTTTAAGCTGTCCAGTGGGCTGACATCGCTATAGAATTTTAATAAGGTTGTTGGTAATACTCATGCTTATCTACATTTTAAAGACAATTCTAATCTTTTTTTTTTTTTTGGTTTTTCGAGACAGGGTTTCTCTGTGTAGCTTTGCGCCTTTCCTGGAGCTCACTTGGTAGCCCAGGCTGGCCTTGAACTCACAGAGATCCGCCTGCCTCTGCCTCCCGAGTGCTGGGATTAAAGGCGGGCGCCACCAACGCCCGGCTGACAATTCTAATCTTAGTGAACTTGAACTGGACTTCTAGGAACATTTTTATATGTAATAGTACTTTCTTGTTCATGTGTGTGACATTGTTAGATACAGTTTCCCTGTATTATGTCCCATAAAGTTAATGTTGCCTTTTCAGAATATTTTCAGATTTTCTGACTCACCTGCACTGGTTGTGGATGTGCAACATCTGTTGGTTGACACATGCATGTGTCATGATGGCAGCATTAGTGCCTGTAACTTAGAGTTGGATCTGAGATAGTTGCATTTCCTCCTGTACATGTAAGGAAATTCTCTACCTGCACAGAGAAGAAGCCATCCTGTTTTCCTGTCTAGCCGCTGACACTTTGATTATACTACAGAATATTCAGGATGTCTGATGAGCTTTTTCTTGAAGGAAAACGACATTGCATGTCGTTTTGTGTATTTTTTCCTTCCAGTTTTAGGACTTACTAAGTAAAATCTCATACCATATGGATTGATAAAACTTCTGTTGGAAGAACATCTTTGTTTTTTCATTTTGTTTTGTTGTTAATTTAGTTGATTGATTTTGACTTTTTGAGACATAGTCATCCCCCAGCTTTCACCTCTTGAGAGCTGTGATTCTAGGTATTGCCACCATGCTAGGCGCATTTGTGAGTTTTTATGTGTTGAAGCTTTTTCCTTTTGATTTCTGAAGTGGCTCTGTGCTTTCCTTTCCACTCACCCCCATGTGCTCTCTACCTAAGAACCAGTAGTCTTGTTTTTGTGAAGGTCTTCTAGGTGTTTTTGAGGTGATGTAGCACCAATGATGAACCTCTAATGGTGAATACATGTGCAGGACTGACATACACTTCCTGCTGTGTCTCCTTTTGATGTAAAAGTTTAGTTTTATCGGTTTCCTATCTTTTTTTCTTAAGCATTACTTTACAGGTATTCCCTGTTGAAGGCTGGAGCATATTTTTAGGAGCATAAACCACTGAGGAATCATGCTTGTGGGTGTACATAAAATAGATAGCTTTGCTGTAAGATCTATTGTTTCTTAAAAAAACAATAACCGCAGTAGAAATAGAAAACCTCCACTGTGTACTTTTCATCTGAAAGAAACACCAGATCCCCAGTTTGGCAGAGGCGGAGCACAATGTCAATTTACAGTTTTAAGAAAGTCTAGGGAACTGTGAGAGGTGAGCTGAAGGATGAACTGGCTTTAGAATGCACTTTAAAATGATATATGTGTTAGTTTCTTTTCTTGTTGCTGTAATAAAAAGCTATGACAAGCAACTTAGGAGGAAAAGATTTTATTTTAGCTCACTGTTCAAGGATCCGTCATGGCAGAGAAGTCAGATGGCAGGACCTTGAAATAGCTAGTCACATGACATCTACAGGCAGAAACATAAAGCAGTGAATGCATGCTGCTGCCTACTCCTTTCTCCATTTATCTAGTCCAGGTTCCTAGCCAAGACAAGGTGCCACCATGATGAATGGATTCTCTTACCTCAGTGAAAGCAGTCAAGGCCATCTGCAGGCAAGCCCAAGAGGTTCATGTCCCATGGGAGTCTAGATTCTGTTAATTTGTCAGTTAACACTAGCTGCCACACTATATAAAAACAAAAGCAGCAGATGCCCAACAGACCTGTGATTAAATTATAAGAGAATAGAAGAGTTAATGAATAATAATGATATATTCTATCAACTCCTGCACCCCCCCCAATTTAAGTCCTTTCTTTTAAAGTAGGTGTAATATTTAACACTTAACTATTTTAGGAAACCTTTTATTTTATCTCTCAGAGAGATAGGGGGATCTGGCACTTAGCCAAGCAGCAGTTGAATGGATGTGAGTGAAGACATTCATGAGCCATGAAATCTTCAGAGTCAATGGTTTAGGATCTAATTCTATACCCTCTGCTGGTTTTTCACAAATCAGTAACACATAAGTCAGTATAAGAAAAGGATATTGAACTCAAAATATCCAGTTTTGGTCATTATTTTCCTAGTACCCATGGGTGCTTGAGCCTTAATTTGGAACCTCAAAATAAATTTTGTGATTAGCTTTCATTTTTCTACTGGGAATTGCCTTGATCTGCAACAAAAATAAATGGTGCTAAAAATATGGTAGTCCTTATGAGAACACAGCAGCCACTGTAATGCTGTGACTTCAGAGTAGCCAAGATGAATTTATGTAAGGAACTCTCTTTCATTTCCATTTGTCTATGAAAGGGCTGTAGCTTGGTTACCTGCATTTTAGCAGCTCGAGGAGGTTGGTAGCCTAGTCTTAGATTCCACCTGTGGGGAGGGTGTTTTTCTTCCATGGGGATCATCATGACAGGAGATTGTTCTTATGAACTTTGCTGTGCTCTTGTCTACTTGATAGCCAAGTCTGCTCTTTGCACATTGGCATGGCAGTGTTGGTCAGATGTTCATTGCCCTGAAAACCATGCCCCCTAAGCTGTGGGCAGTTTGGGCTCTTGCTCTCTTATTTCCTACTTGTGAACTTATCTCAGATGCCAGGCACATGGGGGTGAAAGTTTTCTGTCATTTGCCTCTTGTCTTCACTGTTCGAGGCTGAGCCTACTCTGGGTCTTTGCTTTTGATCCTTTTAATACACACAGATGCCAAGGATTGTGAAAACAACTAAAAATAAACTTAGAAAACTCCTAAGCCTGCTTTGTTGCTGTGGTTAAGCATCCGCTTTTAAGGACCGTGGCAGTCTGGGACCTGTGCTTGAACTTCCTGGCATCCTGTTGAAGGCCTAGCTCATGCTGAAGTCAACCCAGACATGTCACTGCTTTTGGGTCAGAGGGGTTAGGATTTGATGTAGTGTTACTGGACAGTGCTGAAGTTAGAAGACATGATGTGATCAGCATAGTGCCTAGAGGTCCAGAGTTTTGCCCATAGATCTGGGTTGGAAAAACAGTTTCACCGACTACTCTAAGCAAGATGAGTTTGGCTTAGGTAAATAACTGATCCTCCCTAAATCTTTGTCTTGGCCATACGTAGTCTGTCTCATGTAGTCAGAAGTTTCTCCAGTCCTGCCCAGGTCCTGTGTTTCTGCAGCCGCTTACAAAATAATTACTCAGAGGCTTGTATTAATTACTAATTGCATGGTCTATGGCAAGCCTCTTGCTAGCTAGCTCTTATATCTTAAATTAACCCACAACTGTTAATCTATATATCGCCACATGTTCTGTGGATTTACCTGCATCCCATTATGTGTTGCTCCTTGGGTGGCTGGCTCTCATCTCTTCTCTGCCTTTCTCTTTCCTGTCTCTCTCTTGGATTTCCTGCTATAACCTGACTTGCCATAGCCAGAGCAGCTTTTTTATTAACCAATCAGAACAATACATAGTAACAGCATACAGAAAGACATCCCACAGCATTTCCCCTTTTCTGTCTAATCAAAAGGAAGGTTTTAACTTTAACATAGTAAAATTACATATAACAAAACAGTTATCAAGCAAGAATTACAGTTACAATATCTAGTCTATTTGTATTTAGCAAAATTAAAGACAATATTCTATCTATTCTATATTTGTGAGTCTAAAGTTTCATATCTAATTTATCTTTTATCATGACCAAGGAAAATTATAACTATCTAGTCTTCAACTACATCAAAGACCCCAGAAGGATATAAGTAAACAGGGAGAGCATTGTAAGCAACTTCCAAAAATCTAGAATGAAAGAGACAGCTGGCTGCCTGGACAGTCACCCAAAGCAATTCTGCAACATTGGGGCATCCATCTTCAGCCTATAGACCTAGAATTTTTTTAGCCACTTCTCCCTGTGTCCTGTAGAATATTTGGCAGTCTCCTCTGCGAAGCAGGAATCCGAAGAACCATCTTGTCTTGTTGTGGCAAAATGTAGTGGTCATTTTTCAATGGGTACTGCATGTCCAGTCTATACAACATTTTGTCAGTCAGTCCAGGCAAGAACAATTTCTTGCCCAAATGGCCAGTTCTGCCAAGAAGACCATAGGGAGTGTCTTCGGTGTCCATCATCCTCTTTGAAGTAAATCGGTGCTTCCAGGAGCAGATGTGTCTCATTGTCCAGGAAAGTCTAAAATTTTAAAACATTTGAAATGCCATATTCTGTAGGTCTTTGAAGTGTTTGAAGATTACCTACCTAATTGAAATATATCTTTACCTAAAAACTTAACTAATATGATTATAAATTTGATTGTGATAGCTAATTATCTGCATTTCTTAATTATATATCACAGTTTCAAATGAGCTGCACAAACATAATACCTTAAACAAGAGTAGAAATACACATACAGTATGACAAAATTAACTTTAAATTTGTTGCAATAAACTAAAATCCACAGCAATGTAAAATATTTTAAACAAGTTACTTTTTAAAAGTAGATTCAACAATCTACCCTTTTATCCTATAATAACTATATCCTATATTTCTATATCATATCCCCACTTCTTCCTTTAGAAAGAGATTGCAATTATAATCAACCCCCTTTTAAATAAAAATAAACCATATAAAAATAAACATTTATAAACAATATTTTGGGAATTTGGGCATAGCTTCTCATACTACTTCCTGCTGGTTGAGGGTGCTAGCAATCTTATGGGGATCCTGAGAAAATTAAGAATTATGGTCAAGTCCTGACTGGAGGAGTCTGTGATGCTGTATTCTCTGAGCCAGTTGCCTTGAACCTGTTTTGGATGTTGAATCATTCTGGAGACCTCTCGGGGTCTTCCTTGATCAAACCATATTAGCCTGGAAGCAATCCATAGGTTCTCGTCTTCTGTGGAAACAAAAGCAGAATCTCTTTTCCAAAGCAATGTATCCTTAGACATAAATTTTGAAGTCAAGATACCTTTAAAATGTATATATTGGTTTAACTTAGCAGCCTTTTCAATCAAATGTCTTTCTGTGGTTAAAAATCCCAAAGACAACACAATCCAGATTCTCTATGTAATATCCATCTTTGCGTGGCTTATTTTTTATATTATTTTTACTGTCTCTTAAAAACTTTATTTTTTAAAACAGTTTCTTTATACAACTGTATATATTCCTTTTTCTCTCTCTCCCAAGCCTATGTACATTTTTACACACACTATAAACAGTCTTATTGTGAATCTGTTGCTTTAAACTGCAGCATGGCTAGGACTGAAACAGCAGCTTTGGCTGCTGACTCCGCCCATCTCAGCCTCCCAACATGGCGGAGGTAATTCACCACCAGCGCTGGGAGCCATGCTCTCTGCTGACTCTGGGGGCAGTGGGTCCATGCCTCCATCCAGCAGCCTGTAGCCCAGAAACCTTTTCCCGTCCTTCCTTCCTTCCTTCCTTCCTTCCTTCCTCTCTTCCTTCCTTCCTGAGATGCCCTCAGCCTGCAAAACAGGCCTCCAATAATAGTCCTTGTCATGTGTTGCTGAGGAAAGGCTGCTGTGCACAGAACATCTGTGCTGACCGTCCTAGTTGCTGGGAATGCATCTGGAAGTGGGATAGCATGAACTTGTGTGGCACTGTTGCAGAAAAAAGGCACTGGAAACCAGGGAACAGAGATCTCGGTTAGTCCAGCAAGGGACCAATGAGTGCTGTAGTCCTCAGAAGGCGTCTCTTAGAAAGTAGTGCCATGTTACTGACAGGAAACAAACGAACAACAAAAAACCCCTTTGTATCTTGAATAAAAGAGTGCTCCAACTCATTGCTGACAGCTTGGCTCTCTACAGTTGGAATCTGAGGAAGGAGGCAAGAGACAGAGTCAAGATCTTAACTTACGACAACAAGTACTGCCCCAAGCCAGCCCCACCCCCTGGGTCTGGCCAAGGCTTAGCTCACATTCTCTCCTCTTGGGGTCCAGTCAGGGACCCTTCTATCCTTCACCCTTTCCCCAGTCCAGGGCCTTTCATTGACAGCTGCCTTGGTGTGCTAATGCTTCCTCCTTGTAAGCTCCTCAGAATCCAGTGACCCAGCAGTCTGATGACGGAGCAGCCTGAAGATGACCCTTTGTCTCCAGCCAGCCTTGTTACTACATGGCCAGCTCTGAGCCAAATGAAGACGTTCGCCGCTTAGCCCCGTCCTGCTTGGCGTCTGCCAGGCTGGACAGTGCACCGACATGAAGGGACGATCGATCTCATGAATTCTCTTTTGCTTTTGTGCCCTTACGGACATGGAGTGTCAGTTCAAGCTTTGTAGATACTCAGCACCTAGAGTAGAAGGGCCAGCCCAGAAAAGCAACATACTGGTCATCCTAGTAGATTCCAGAACTTTCTCTGTAGTACATGAGGTAAAGCAGTGTATGTGTGTGTGCCAGTAATGGGTGTGCAGGGTGGAGGACACAAAATACCAGTTGGAGACATCCTGGTCCTGAGGACACCTGGGCCTGGAAGAAAGACTGTTCTAGAGGCCCACATCCAGCCCACACCTAGCCTGATGACCCACATGGTGGAGGGAGAGAACTGACTCCTGCAAGTTGTCCTTTGGTTACACCCCCACCGAAAAAACAAGTTGAAAATGAACACATTTTAAAATAAAACATAGGAATCGTGGGGTAACAGGAGTGGGATGAGCTACACAGTTGCTTGCCTCCCTCCATCCAGTGCCGCCCTTGGTACTGTCAGAAAGGAGAAGTCAGAAGAGGGTGGCTGGCGCCTCAGGAGTCCTGAGCTAAGACACAGGAAGGGATGAAGTGAGAGGCATTAGGAGGTAGAACAGGGTTAGTGGGACCTTGATTGTGTGAGTGAGTGTGTGTGTGTAGGTGATGCATGCGACTCGTCTAGGCAGGGATGTCATGGAAATAGGAGAGTCGTGTTGTCGCGCCCCCCTCGTCCAGCAAGGAAGACACAAACACCGAGCTCTTCTTGCAATTTAATCAGGCCTTTGAACAATATTCTGACTTCTAAAAGATCCCCTCCTTCTGAAGGAACCCTTCTTCTGAAGGATTTCCAGGCAAAGCCTCTCCCGGCCTTATATAGGCTCTGGGCAGCCAACCCCAGGTCGCCACGTGGGCATTGCCCAATAGGCTCAAGCATGCGCAAGCAAGCCACACATTCCGCTACAGCCTCACCTGAAGCTGTTTAACACGGGGAGCCGTCGTAACCAGCGCCACCTGTAAGGCGTGGCTACACGCAGCTCCCTACATCGTGTAGACTTTCCCTATGGTGCCATTCTTCGAGGAGGAAACCTCCTGCCACCTGGGCCAGTGCATCTCCAAACTGTCTTCAGGATGGCCAGATACAGAGCTCACCTTGACTCTAGCCAGACGGAAGACACATATGTCCCAGGTGGAAGCAAAGAACATGACCTCTTAGTACTTCAAAAATGCAATGGGCATAATGACGTGTCTATAATCAGCATTTGGAAAGCTGAAGCAGGAGGGTTAGGAGTTCTAGTCTATCCTAGGTAAGTTAATGAGACTATTTCAAAACAAAACCATAAAGCAAAGAAAACTCACAGTATAAGCAGAATAGAAGATATAATTCAAAGATGAATAGTAAAGAAGAAAATTTGCAGCCAATTAGTAGGATGTTTATAACCTTAGGCATTATGGATATGTGAGAGTAAAACAATACAGCATGAGGAATAGGAGAAAGTCGTCTTTTGGGTTATGATGTCAAAGGGCTTTCCCCTCAAAGACTGTGGACCAGACTTCAGATGGCAGCAGTTGGCAGGTTTTCTTCTCAGACCTGAGCAACTTTGGGACTTCCATATCATGAGTAGGGCAGAGAAAAATTGGAGGAGAGTTCAGAGAAGGACTGTCAGTATGCCTGAAGTAGGTGGGAAATAAAAAGCATAATGCAGAAAAAATATCTGAAGTAAAGTAGATCATATTTAACTATGACAGGAAGTTAGGGGGAAAAAAATCTTGCTTGGAGATTTTAGCTACTGAGGTAAAGGGCCAAACTTAATATGTAAATTTGAAAAATGGGGAAGCCGTAGTTAAGATGATGAAATCAAGTGACTGGTGAGTGAACAGACCAATGATTAGGATAAAAAAATCCAGAAGCTAGGAAGAACCTAGTTCTCCACCAGCACTCCAGTCTGCAGGGTGCTGTGAAGCTGAAAGGCTGTAAGGGGACAGCGCAGCATGTGTGGAGGAGTAGCTCCCAGTCTGGATCTCATTAGAGCGGGAAATGTGCATTGCTGGTCGTGTTCCGACCTTAGGAATGAGGTCGCTTTCCCATTGTCAAATTGCATACTGTGTTCTAAAACTGGATCATACATGAAATGTTGGGGCAGGAAGGAGCCTAGACTGAGTGGGCAGATGATCAGAGGCCAGAGAAGGGTGGAAGGCTCTGCTCTGGGCTCCAGGCCTCTAGGTTGGAAGCTTCCCTTCAGGGAGCGAGGGAGGGTGTGCTGGTGTTGGACAGAACCTCATGCGTGACTCTGTCAGGTTTCTGGAGCTCTGACACCTTACCATACCAACTTTAGATGGTCACTTCAGTAAGAGACAACAGAGCAAAGCAAACTGTGTCATTGAGTACTTGGAACAAGGTACTTGCCTCCAAGGCCATATAGATGTGGCATCCCCTGGGGTAATGAGCCTGCTTCATGGTGACATGACAGACACTGTGGAGTGCTAGCTCCTGTGGTGTATACCCTGAATCTGCTCTACGACATGAAGGTGGTATGACCTTCACCTTCACAAGTTGGTTCATGCAAATAGGGGTCTTGGAATTTCACAGCCTTACACCCAGGAACCAGAGTCCCCCTGACCTAACATTCTGCAGCTCCAAGACTGCCTTTCCTGGACCCATGGTTGGAAACGTGTTTGTAACATTTATAGCAACCACCACTGTGCATGACACTGAATTTCCATGAAGTTATATACTGTATAGCAGCTGATACTGTCTAGGGTATAGGAAAGGGTTCATTTTTTCTGCTGATTAAAAAATTAGAAGGCAGGAGAGTTTGAAAGTCAAAAATCAAGGTTTACTCAAAGTGAAAGGACCCGGAGTACCCTCCTGGGGTTCTTCGTCTCCTTAATGAGAGTTTTTTTAAAAATGGATCAAATGGAAGCTTGAGGACAATTTTATAAGTTTAAAAAAGAAAACTCCCAGAGCAGGCAAGCTGTAAATCTCAGTGGTTGCCTCCAGGAGAAAGGAGAAGAGAAGGAAGAAAGCCATGCCCCACTGCAGCAGGCAGCCACATGGTGGGGAGAGAGCTTTAGAGAGAAAGCACGGAATCCTGAGTACTGGAGAAAGCGTACTTCGCCTCTTGCCAGTCTTTTAAAGGAGACAGAAAAATGGGGAAGTTGTACCTTTTGGAGTAAGAACTCAGCTAAACTGCAAGGCAGCTTAGAGGGACTGTGCTAGGGGGCCGGGATTCTGGGAAGTAAAAGTATCTCATGAAAGGTAATTATTCTCCTTATCTCTTAAGCTTGGCTTAAGGTGAGTCTGCCTTCTTGTGGGTGCTCCCACCTTCCTGGTGTGCTCCCAGGTAGGTGCTCCCACCTTCCTGGTGTGCTCCCAGGTGGTAGACCCGCTGGACTGTGTTCACTCTTACGTGTTGGGTAACTTAGATGTTAGGCCTCTGCCCAGGCCAGAGATTTTATCCTCTTGACCAGAAGAAACAGTGGGACTTTACTGCTGCTGTGTTAGAACCAGTTTTAGCTGGTCTGTCCTCATCTCCTCCTTGTACATCAAGGAACTCTTACTTTGGGTGTAAAAAGATTCCCGTTTCTTGCATGTTGTTTCATTGTGTGTATTTGGTTGATGTTTGTTGCGGCAGAAGTGGATGTCCATTCTTGCTGGTAAAGTGCATTTGGAGCTACATGACCTTACTGAAAGGAGGTACTATCTGAAAACATTCACTAAATCCATCCATGTGTATCTGGCAGCTATAAAAGTGCATCTCTCCTGGACAGGTTTTGAGAGATTCTGGTTGATTGATTGCAAATGAAGGAGAAAAAATTATCAGTGGACTGGAGAGAGAGCGGTTCAGAGGGCTTACCTTGAAATCATGAGGACAAGAGTTCGAATCCCCAGCATCCACTTAACGAGCTATGGGGGTCAGAGACAAGATTGATGGGTCTTGATGGCTTCCAACTTGGGCAACAGAATTTGAGCCCCAGGTTCATAAAGTGACCCCGTTTGTTTACAAGGAAGCAAGACAGTGATTCCGGACTCCGTATTGTGTGCACAGTTGTGTGAATGCTCACACTAAAGTATACATACTCAAAGACAGGTACTAAATAAAAACCTTAAAAATTTTTGAAGGTACTAGTTACAATTCTGGAACCACTTGAACTTGGCTGAGAATTTCTTTGATGGAGGTGCTTTTCCCAGCAGGGAGCCACATCAGTTAGCAGAGCTAACAACAGACCTTCCATCTTGCGAGGGAAAAAAAATGAACTTTCAAGTCTCTTTGTTTTTACGTTATTTTCCCTTTTGAGATCAGTCAGTAAACTATGCAATTAGTTATGTTTCCTGACCTCTAAGTGGAGTTTGGGTTGTTTGGGTTCCAGGCCCCTTTCTTTCCTGCTTAGCTTTGGGGTGTTAATTTTAGTGGCTAGCCTTTGAATGAGCGGGTGACCCAGGCTTGCTTTCTTACGTTTTTTCTTCAGATTTCCACTACATCCTGTTTCATGTGTGGTTAGATCAGCTGATGAGTCACCTGATGTTTTGCTACTTGGAATGACAAAAATAGAGGTTCAGAATAACCACACAGAGAAGTATCTCTCGTGGTTTCCAGATACATTGCTCAAAACCATGCTTTTTGATGCTTCAAATGCTTTCTATAAAAGAGCCTCGTGTAGGGGCTGTGTGGCAAGGCGGACAGAAGCCACCGGCTTTGCACAGGTAACCCTGAAGTCACCTACCTCACCTTCCCAGGTCCTACCAGAGACCACATTGTACTTCTGGCTCTGAAAGTGTGGGGCGGCGTGGAGAACACAGAAGACCCCTCTCCTGATGGTGCCCAGAGGTTCCCTTCTAAGTTCGGCAGTTAGCTCTCTTGCAATACTCTAGGTCTGACACCTGGCTGGTCATCACAAACCAGCACGTAATGTTCTGGTCACACTCTATTGAAAGTTTTACTGAAGCAGGGAAAAAAAAAATCAGTACCAAAAAAACATTTCTCAAGGTAACAATTTAATTACAAGAGGTCAGATGTGAATGTCCCAGCATTCAGGAAGCAGAGACAGGAGTATCTCTGTGAGTTCCAGGTCATCTTGGTCTACGTTGTGAGTTCCAGGACAGCCAGGGCTGCACAGAGAAACCCTGTCTCAAAAAACAAAAACAAAGCAACCCCCCCAAACCCTAAAAATAAATAATGACAAGAATATTGGTCTTTCCTATTTTGTAACACTTATCTCACTCTCGTTTCAGTCTGGGGAGAACGTGGTGAAGCTAGAAGAGAGTTCCTTTCCCTCTGCCCATTTCAGAAGAAAATATCCCCAAACAGAATAGATAGGAGGGTGGGAGAGCTGGGAGCTAGGAGTGGAGGGCGTGTCTGACTAAC